>APFE030178598.1:17950-198109 GCA_000404065.3 Pinus taeda
CTTCTGTAGGGTGTCATGGGTGAGAGTAGACAAATGGCAAAGACAATTTTCAAGGTGGATGATCATGGAATCTTCCAGAAACTTCTCCTGTGACACTTGCCTCTCTGAATTCGCCCAGGGATGAGTAAGAGATCATCAATCTCCAAGTGGAATCAAGAACTATCAGAGAGGACACTAATCAAAATCACAAAAGCTGACTCACCCCCCTACAATCATCTATATATGGATCCCTCATCACAGAGATCCAGAGGTTGGAATCTTGTATCTTGTAAGGAAGTGTTGTTGGTTTCCTGGTGTAATATCATAGTGTTGGGTGATCTAAGCTTTTCATGAGGTGAAGAAGGGCTTTCATGCTGAGAGGATGACGTTGGGTCGGAAAAATTGGTTGTAATCCTCTTTTCTATTCGTGATATTAATAAAGCTATTCAAGTTTTCCTCCAAATTCTTGTATGTTTGATGATATATGCATTTGTGTGGTCAATTATTTATGATTGTACATCTCTGTTCTTCGATAGTATTATCCTACTTTGATTTCATAGGTGCTCTTTGAAGCTGTGTAAATGAAGGAGTGGCAAAGATCTATTAGAAGGGAGAGGAATCAAGAAAGGAACCAAGCGTAAGACTGAGGTTGGTGTCTTTTGTTCCCCTCTTATCTACTTCTCATAAAGGAAATCGAAAGTAGTTTTAGTTTGTTTGTTTCTAAGATAGCTACCAGTCTTAGTGGGACTAGCAGCTCCAAGTGGACACTAGATTTCTTGATAACACTTCCTCATCCCAAGTGCTTATGTTATCCATATTGAAATAGAAAAATGATGCTTTGATATTGATAAGGAATAAATATTATGGGAATCCACAGTCGTCGAACAACAAGGCTACAGATCAACCCAGTAGTTCAACAACAACTTCACTAGAAGTCGTTCCACCCATCATTCCTGAACTAACTATAAAGCCACCAAAGTGAGTAGTACATAAATCAACATTTAATCCTCATGCCCGAGCAGCACAAAATTATAATATAGTGGAGGATTTGGCTCAATCAACATCCACTATGTCGACACTTGAAGTACTGCATTATTTCCCCTCCCAAAAGCAGGCTTTGTTATCAGTAATAGGTGGGCTTGACCCAGCGGATTCCAATCTTGTGGCCTTTAACCATAAAGGATACGAACCTCAATTGCTGACCCAACTCGCTTTCCTTATACAGGTAAAATCCCTCAACAAAATTGTTCATCAAACAATCATTGATGAGGGGGAATCTACCTATATTATGTCAATGAGTTGTTGGAAAAATTTAGGCTCACCACCCTTGTCACGATCGTCAACGACATTAAAAGCGTTCGATGGAAGAACATACACGCTGTATGGGATATTAAGTAACTTGCAAGTTGAACCGGGGGGGGAAGACAATATAAATTGAAGTCGAGGTCATCGATGGAAACCTTGACTACAATATCTTACTAGGAAGGCCATGGATTTATGTTATGGCCGGCGTTGTGTCGACATATTTTAGAAAAATAGTATTTCCCTTCCAAGGTGGAATTACAATCATTGACCAACTAACCTTTTTCCCGAATAGTTCACAAACTACTGGAAGCATTCCATTGATCCATGGAAGTTCTCAATCGCTTCAAAATGTTGGAGTAGGTCTCCTAAAAGACCCTTCCTTAATGGGTACTTTTACCCTCCCGCATCCAAGAAATATGGTGGAAGTGGCTATAGTGGAATCCTATCATATGATATCTTCTACATCAACGATTAAGAAGAACTATGACTATTTTGATAGTGTGGATCATCGAGAGGTGTTGCCCCCAAGCCCCATAGAATCTTTGTAGCAATCAATTTTCTGGGCCTGGGAGGCGAACCCAAATCAACACTCAGCGAGTGTTTGGATAGATAAGTCTCTAGAGTATGGCACCTCTTCCAATCCTTGGTCTCGTATACATTCTACAGACGAAGGAATCATTCAGTCAATGATGATAAGTGAGGCACCATGGGAATATTACCACCATCGGTCTCATCTTGAAGATAACAAAGATTATTCCAGTGACCTTAATCATCCTTCAATTTTTTATTTTCTATCAAAAACTATAAATACGGTGGATTCTGAATGAAATCTGTCCAATATTGAGGAAAATATCGCCATTAATATCCTGACAAAACCTAATGTTTTAGAGAATATTCACATTGGAAATCTTGTTCTCCTTCAGAACTGGAAATATACTACGCTCTCTTTCGCGAATTTAGAGATGTCTTTGCATGATCGTACAAAGAAATGCCAGGCATTGACTCGAGCATCATTGAACAAGAAAACAAGATGTATCCAGATGTCAAACTAGTATGGCAATGGCTTCAACTCGTTCACCCAAAGAAAACCACTGCCATTAAGGCAGAAGTTGAAAAATTTTTACATGTTGGTTTCATTTACCCTGTTCCTCTCACTGATTGGGTATCGAATATTGTTCCCATGATGAAAAAGCAAGGAATGATTAGAGTGTGCATCGATTATAGGGATGTAAATCAAGCGTGTCCAAAGGAAAACTACCTTACACCCTTCATCGACCAGATAATTGATGAATGTGCCAGATGCAAAACCTTTTCATTCATGGATGGATTTTCCGGATACAACCAAATCAATATCCGCCCACAGGACCAGTCGAAGACTGCATTCATATGTCCGTGGGGCACATTCGCGTACCGTAAACTACCTTTCCATTTGAAGAACATAGGGGCAACTTTTCAGAGGGCAATGAACTATGCCTTCCATGAAATAAAGAACATTGTTCAACCATATCTCAACGATCTATCAGCTCATTCGCGAAAGTGGAATTACCATCCGCAGAATTTGAGAGCCATATTTCTACGTTTCTGACACTGCAAGATACAACTCAATTCACACAAGTGTGTGTTTTGTTTTGGTTCTCGTCAATTACTTGGTTTCGTAGTTTCTAAGGACAGAATTTGATTCAACCTATGTAAGGTTCAGGCAATCCTTGACATGCCTTCACCTTCAAATTTGCTTCAGATTCATAAACTCCAAGGGAAAACAAACTTTCTAAGGAGGTTCATTCCAAATTACGCTGAACTTGCTAAAGGTTATATGCGTCTTTTGAAAAAAAAGAAATACCCTTCAACTGGGATCAGGTTGTGCAAGCTTCCTTTGATGTTTTAAAAGATTCCCTAGTAAAAGCATCATTAATGTACGCTCCTGACTATCAAAAAGACTTTAACTTGTGCCTCGCCGCTACAGATACAAACATCGCCATGGTTTTAGTGCAAGAAGACAATGGAATAGAACATCCTATGTATTATTTAAATAATACAGAAAGCAAGTACTCTTATGTTGAAAAGCTAGCTCTAGAAGTTGTTCAAGTAGTGCAGAGATTTCGACACTATATACTCTTTCACAAAACTACCATTCTGTCAGATTGCAAAACCTATGACCTACAATCTATAGCGTCAATTACTAGGGGCCAAATATTCCAAAGGGATAGTCATTTTGCAAGAGTTTGATCTAGAATTCACCAAATCCAAATCAAAGAAATCTCTCGTCTTCGTGGAGTTACTTTGTGACCTCCCATCATCGTTTAATGATTTAACATCTAAAGCATCAATCATGGATGAGACTATGTTTCTGATATCGTTAAGCGACCCATGGTATGGAGATATACTGATCTATCTCCAAACCCAAACCTTTAGGCTTAACACCTATCGCTCAGAACAATGACGTATTCGATACAAAGCCAAATACTACATGATCGTCGGTGATACACTTTACCATCGTGGTGTCAATACAGTTCTGTGAAGATGCCTCACGCATGAGGAGGCCGAAGAAGTCCTGAATGACTGTCATTCATGTGCATGTGGGGGCATCTATCTGGTTATGCTATTGCACAAAATATCTTATGAGTTGGTTACTTCTAGCCCACTATATTCAAAGATTGCATAATTGCAGTCAGAAGTTGCCATTCTTATCAAATTTTTTATCGCAAAACCAGATTACCACCTGCACCACTGCATCCAGTAGTTGTTGTTGGGCCATTCTCTAAATGGGGCATAGATTTAATGACATGTAACCCCACCTCGGCTGGGGGGCATGGGTATATTATAGTCGCTGTTGACTATTTTACAAAATGGGCTAAGGCGATGCCTACATTAAAGAACAGCGGTGAAACAGCTGCTCTTTTCTTTTTCAATCATGTAGTCTCTAGGGTGTTCCATAGGCTATAGTCATAGATCATGGATCATATTTTCACAATCACATGATGATTGAATTGACTGCCAAATTAGGACTGTCCCACAATAGTTCTACTCCATATTATTCACAGGCTAACGGACAGGTTGAGGCGGTCAACAAAGTCCTGAAGCACGTGTTGCAAAGGATGATTGGAGTCCACAAACGGAATTTGCATTTAATCCTGTACTCATCTCTGTGGGAATATAGGACATCGATGAGAAATGTGACCAGATTTACGCCCTTTCAGTTGGTGTATGGTCTGGAAGCTATCTTACCAATTCAGTGCGAAATTTCATCTCTCAAGCTCGCAATTGATTTGCTTCCTGAAACTTCGGAGGAAGAGGCTCGTTTCTTGGAACTAATCCACTTGGATGAAACCTGTCATGATGCCGCACTAGCTAATGAAGCACATAAGAAACGTGTCAAGGCGCAATTTGACAAAAATGTCAAGCCTCGTGTCTTCTCAGAAAGTGATCTGGTCTTTTTGTGCGATCAAGACTCTGACAAATTGGGAGCAAGTAAGTTTGAACCATTATGGATGGGCCTCTACATTGTTAAACGAGTATTGGCAAAAGGAGCCTATGGGCTGGTAGATTACGATGGGATTCCACTGTTGCAACCCTGAAACGAGTTGTATCTTAAGCGTTACTATGCTTGATTAAGTGTAGTAATATCTTTATAGATATGCTTTTGTTACATTTTTGTTTTCATCAAGAGTTATTATTTTGGTTTGGTAATCCACTTTGCATTTGTTACAGATGCCATACCTTTTGGAATCATTCGTTGGGTATGCTAACGGAGCTATTCGTAGCACACGGAACCTATCTTCTGCAGTCTGGGCCATTTTTGCTCCAAGCAGCGAGTTAGTGAGTTTCAGAGGAATATGTATTGGTCAATCAACGAACAACATCGCGGATTATAGCACATTGATTGAGCTTCTCTCTAATGTCATTTGACATGGCATATGCCAACTTATTGTTAGGCTAGACTCGCAGCTCGTCATTCTACAACTTACTGGTGTCTATTCCATTCGGAACCCAGCTATTTATCGTATGTTCCTAAGAGTCAAGATTTTGGAAAGACAGTTTGATTCCATTCAATATCAACACATTTCCATAAACTTAAACACATTAACTGATTCATTAGCAAATTATGTGTTAGATAGACATTTACAACATTTGTAAAGAAATCATTTTACATTAACATTTGCATTAGGATTGCATAACTTAACCAAGATAAAACTCCCAAAACCAAAAATATATAACTGTTTATAGTTTTTACAAAATGTTTTGTGTCTAAGAAAAAATCACTCATATGACCCAAAAACTCAAAAATACAGAAAATCATCCTAGACTAATGATGCTAGTGATAACATGTCACCGCATGTGCGATCATACATAAGAGCCTAGTCCAGCGACTCGGCACACCAGTAGTATGGCGGTGTAACCTCAGAGGTAACTCATCGGTCCTCACATCCTGAATACCAAGAGTGAGACCCTCAATCTAATCCTGCAGCACTGTCAGGGTCTCCGCTATGTCCAGATTGTGAAGGACAGCCCTCCCTACATCCTCTCCTGCTGGAATGTCAGATGCTACCCTTGGGCATGCCACTAGTCGCATTGGCCCAAAATTTGCACACATATACGAGTTTGATTAGTCTTGATAACATTTAAAAACACAAAACATTATAAAAATGATAAACAAATACATGGTCAAATAATTTTACCCATAACACTCCACTGCTCGCTAGTCAGTAACACCAAATCTGGGTCACCTTAGGAATGCATCCCAACGTATGGATACTCCGCGAAGACCATCTCCTGACGGTCAAACCACTCAAAGAAGGAATCAAAGAAAGAAATATGTGACTGGCCAGCATGTTTGGCCATGAGATCAACCCATCTCTACATCCGTGGTTCCCTCAGTGCTGGCAATCCTAGTGAAATGTACTGAGGCTGCATCAGTGGAATCCTCTCCAAGGCAAAAGTGGTCAAGATGGAACTATAGCCAAAGTTCTTGGATCTTCCATTCTTTACCTTCGAGAGCTATTCTTTTATGACTGGAAGTACCACCTCACACTAGTTGAATACCTTTGGTTCTAGGCATTCCAGGGTGTACTGCATGTAAGATCTGTTTGCCAAATGAAGAGTCACGCTACCAGCCAATCTAATAAAAGTGAATAAAATGGTCCTCAAGGGTCAATCAATGACATCTTGGATATTGATCTTGTCGTCCCTGCTGGGTTGAGATCCATCTCTACAAAACTTATGGATATAATCTCCAACAAACTCGCCTCGACGGGCAGATCCTAATAATGAGAGAGGGGCACCACGTCTTGATAAACCCATACAAAAAGTAGATATCCTCGACTTTCAATAGAATGGAATTTCATCTAATCTGGAATACCTGGTTTATTGGATCCCAAGCATCGAGGAAATACTGCAACAAACTGATTTGTTGCCTCATGCTAGATATGCGGAAGAATTTGAGCAAACCATAGTTTCGTAATGCAGTAACTGTACCCTGATCATGTAAAGAAATAATGTCCTCTTCTTCATGTTCATGTTCATGCCATGTGATGACCATCTTGATCTGATAAATCTCTAAAACACAGACAAAAGATGAATTAGGATCCTGATTTGAGTAAAAATAGGCAAAAATTTCATGGAAAATAACTATGCAAAGTTTCCCTTCTGCGCCCATCACACCCTTAAAGTGAGCAAGGTGAGATGCATACTGATTGGCCAGTGTCCAACTCAATAATCATCACACTTTTCGATGCAGGCCAGGTGTGATGGATAGAGAATGAGTTCTTCAAACACCAAGGGCCTTGAAGAAGGGAAAAACTTGCTCAAAATCAAAGAAGAATGGTATGAAAATGAAGAGCTCAGGGTTAGCTACTACCTGGTCCTGACGGCTCGGAGAATAGTCCATTGGATATCCTAAAATGAGCTGGTGAAAATTGAGGGGGAAAACCATTCCAAAGCTCCAAAAGCCCAAATTTGAAATGAAATGGTAAAAATGGGAGGTAAAACTACTTTTTATGTTACTATTCACATACTCCGAGTAAAATGTTAGTTTTTTTAATTCATTTTTCGGGCATATATATGTATTTCTAATCAATTTGATGGAGCAATTGAGCATGTTGTATGATCATCGAAAGAATCTAATGTATTAAATGGTGAATTGAACATCTTTGACTACTAGGATGAGCAATGTTTTTGCAAGGTTCAAGCTCATTAAAAAATAAACCTGCTGCTGAGCATATGTTCCCCCAGAGTTCAAGCTCGTTAAAAAATGAACCCACCTTCGGTAAATAACCTTTGTGATTGCCATTCTATCTACCTTTCGAACCTTGGTTGTGTTCCTTCCATCACCTCCATCCGTTTGGCCAATCATACACTTCCACTTGATTATTTACCATTTTTTAAGAACAACTATGATGAGTGTTCCTATTAGCCACCCTCTTCACACTGCCATGTTTTGAGAAGTTCCAAGATTACCCAGAACCAGCTGCTACCCTAAGACGCCACTCGTTCCTCAAAGAATGAGTCTACTTTAAACTCTTTCCGGACTTGCTAAATATGAAAATATTGTCAAGCAATTGGCCTCCCCAGCTTGTTAAAGTGATTGGAAGTGCCATCCCTCCTATATTTTAATCTTTTTGGACTTGAGGGATTATCACACAAAAATATTGAGCGCTTATCCTTTTCAGCTTGCTAAAGTGATCGAAAAATTCATCCCTTTTGTATTATTTTAATCTTTTTCGGACTCACGGGATTATGCTATGAAAAAGAACTATTGGAGTTTCCTTTTCATCCCTTTTCAAACTCTCTAAACATGAAAAGGACCGAGTTGTCTTTGTCATTAAAATCGTTAAACAATAGCGACAAACTTGTCCATCTAGACAAGAACAAGTTTCACTGTCGCTAGGCTCACTAAAACATAGTGACAGGTTTGCCCGAAGGGAAAATTATAGAACAAGCACATGTTATCCTCCTCAAGCTTGAAAAAAATAAAGAGGTACTAGTCAACAGTGACTGGGGAAAAAGGGAGGAAAACTTGAAGAATTTTATTGGTAGCAGGTTGCTCTTAAACATGACACTTTCACTCCATCACCATGATTGAGTCAGGTTAGGTTATTCCATTCACTGGTCATATCACCATTGGTCCTCCATACCATCCATATTTTGGGGTTAACGCTACCGATCCATCTCAGTGTCACTGATATGTTCAAGAGAATTCTTTCAGATAATTCACCATCCAGCTAATGCATCATCCACTGCAATACCTTCACCCTCCATTTTTCATGACCGCCATTCCTGAACCTTGTATCATCAGATCATTTTCACCTCCACAAAATCATTTGCTTCGTTTCGTGTCGTAGATGTGGGATACATGAAGGCCCTCCTACGACGGGTCACTTCTTGTCAACATCAGCTCATTATCTAAGAAGTTGACTTAGAAACAACCCTTTCAATACTTTGAAGCTTACATGCCTCAATGGCATGTTTCTCACTTATGGCAATAGGTTTGCATCAATGGCCTTCGACTGGAAGATTTTGTGTGGTGTTCGACATCAGCTCATATATTCACACCACGTGAATTGTACTGTAGTACCTTAAGGGTCATCATCATTATCAGTGATTCCTCTCATGCCTGTTAAAACCTTACATCATCAGCTGGTAATCAGGCGATGTCTTTCCATGTTCGACTTTAGAACATATTTTCACATGGATCAACTTGTACATCGGGCGAAGATTGAGCATGTTTTGAAGACCACAGATCTACTTTCATCCATCCATGCTGCAATATATTCAGGAATGTAAAGACATCAAATGTACACAGAAGCTACACAGATGATCATCCAAGCTAAGGGATGATGACTCTACATACAAAGAATCACCAATCTGCAACAACAGATGATTATTTGTTCTATGTACATGAAAATGAATTTATAAAGTTGAGCATGGGAATGCCCGCCTCAGCTAGATCTTGAAAATAATATGATGATGATGTATTGTATTGTATCTTATATAGGTCACCTTCTAGTTCGAATACCTCGGATCCTCATGATAAAGCATTTCGCCCAACATCAAAAGATTTACAAATTCATGCTTTAGGGGCCAACTGTTATAGACATATTTGGGAACTGCAACCCCAATCATATATGTCAATAAACCAAGGGCTCTTTAACCCCTAAAAGTGTTGTTTCATACCCTAAAGGATCATAGTCAACTAATTACATCATTCCCCAAAAGTTCCACCTAAAAAACCACTTAGAACTGGCGAAAACTAGACCATACTGAATGCCCCACTGTCAAGGTGGGATGCATACTGAAGAGGCCTTTTGTAGGGTATGATGAGTGAGAATGGAAAAATGGCTGAGATAGTTTGCTAAGTGGATGCTCATGGAATATTATAGAAACTTCTCTTATGACGCTTGCCTTTCTGAATTCGCCTAGGCATGAGTAAGAGATCAATGAAATCTCCAAGTGGAACCAAGAACTACAACTAGAATGACACTAATCAAAAACTCAGAGATGACTCACACCTCTGCAAACATCTATAAATTGATCCCTCATCTGAGAGATCTAGAAGCGAGAATTTTGTAATTTGTAAAGAAGTGCTATTAGTTTGTCTTTGAGAAGAAGCATTGTATTGTTGGGTGATCTTGCTTTGGGCTTTGATGATGGGAGGATGATGCTGGATCAGATATCTGGGTTGTAATTCTCCCTTCTACTTTAATAAGTTCTTTGAGTTTTCCTCCATACAATCGTGTACTTATGAATCTTTTTATTTGTATATGCAATTGTATGTTCAATGTATTTCTGATCCTCCATTGTTTATGATATTATAGATCAAGATGCTTTGATGGTGTTTTGTTACTTTGTTTCTACAGTATTCTCTAAGTGGGACAAGTAGGAGAAGGGTTCCAAGCTCTATCGAAGGAGATAAATCAAGCAAGGAGTCATGTGGAAGATCCAGGTTGGTCCCTTTGCTTCTCTCTTATCTATCATACATAAAGGAAATCGCAAATTGCTTTGATTGTTTGTTTCTAAGATAGATACCAATCTTAGTGGGACTAGAAGATCGAAAAGACACTAGTTTTCCTCGGAACAGTAATGTATTCAGTCTGAAATTTAGCATCGGAGGTTTTCCCACCTTCATTATAAAGCTCTACCTGATGTAAGACAAAGGGTGACAGGAATGCCCGAATTCCGAGTAGAGAAAAAAGGTGTATGTCCAGGATGTGCCGAAGGAAATCTCAAAAGGGGACCATTCCCCTCAAGCCAAAGTAAGACCTCCAATATATTACAATTGGTTCACTCAGAAATATCTGGTATGATTCATGTGAACTCCTTGGGAGAATATTAATATTATACTTTTAAAGATGACTATTCTCGAAAGACTTGGATATACTTCTTGAAAAATAAGGATGAAGTTTTCTCTTGGCTTCGACACTTCAAATCCTTGATCGAGAATCAAACCGAAAATAAGATCAAGATCTTAAGGACTAATAATGGGACTGAATATGAATCTAATGAGTTTCATGACTTTTGTAAAGAGGCTGGCATTAAGAGGGAGACTACTACACCATATACTCTTGAATAGAATGGTGTAGTGGAAAGAAAGAACTATACAATTGTGGAAGTTGTATGTGCCATGCTCCATAATCAAAGACTTCCAAAGTTTCTATGGGCTGAAGCTGCAAACACTACCATATATGTACAAAACCAATGCCCTCATCAAGCACTGGGTTCCAAGACTCCTAAAGAAATGTTCATCGGTAAGGAACCTAACATATCTCATTTTAGAATTTTTGGAAGCCCTGTATATTTTTATGTGCCGAAAGAGAAAAGGAATAAATTGGGTGAATTTGGAAAGAAAGGAATATTCGTGGGTTATGGTGAAAATACTAAGGGCTATAGAATTTGTGTAGCCGATGAAAGGGAAGTCATGATTAGCCATGATGTCATATTTGATGAAGATATGGCTCTCAGCAAGATGAATAATCTTCCTATAATGAGGAACTCTCAAGAAGATGACACCAGGGAATGGAAAGAAAAAGAGTATGACGACATATTTGTACTTGTTTCCAGATATACCACCATCCGCTTGATCATAACCCTTGCGGCTTCACTAGGATGGAAACTACATTAGATGGATGTTAAGACCGCATTCTTGCATGGTTCGATCAAAGAAGATGTCTACATGGAGAAACCTAAAGGATTTGAGATTTATGATCAAAATATCATGTGTGCAAGTTGAAGAAGGCCCTCTATGGGCTGAAGCAAGCACCCCGAGCATGGTATGAGAGGATCGATAGCTACTTCATGAATCCGAGATTCACTAGGACTGAAGCTGATCCCAACCTTTACTTTAAGGTTGAAGATGAAAAAACTCTCTTACTGGTGTTGTATGTTGACAATCCTCTTTCTAACAAGTGCAGACCCTCTCATTCACAAATGTAAGAGGGAGTTGGCTTCTGAATTTGAAATGAAGGACTTAGGACTGATGCACTATTTCCTAGGACTTGAAGTCTGGCAGAAGCTAGGGAAATTTTTCTATCTCAAGGAAAATATGTGGTGAAGATACTGGAAAGATTCGACATGGTGGACTACAAACCCATAAATACCCTGATGGAGCTTAACTTTAAGAAGTTAAGCGGTAGTGTTGCCAAACCCATTTTACAAAATGCTACTGAGTATCAACAGCTCGTTGCAGCATTGATGTTCTTGGTGAACTCCTGTCCAGATATATGCTTTGCAGTCAAAATTTTGAGCCAACATATGGTTGAGCTTTGTCACTCACATTAGATTGGTGCCAAGAATCTATTGAGAGATCTTCGTGGCACAATCACTCATGGATTAATATTCACTGCTGGAAATGTGAGACTACTTGGATATACTGAAGCTGATTGGGCAGGCAGTGTGGTGGATCATAAGAGTACTTCCAGGTGTCGTTTCTCCTTGGGATATGCTTTGATATCCCGGATCAGCAGGAAGTAGAAGTTGGTGGCTTTGAGCACTGTCGAGGCAGAGTATATTGTTTCTCGCATGACCACCTGTGAGGTAGTCTGGTTACGAAAGCTCTTCAGTGAGCTGTTTGGATTTACATTCGATACCACCGTGATCCTGTGCGATAACCAGCGTGGGATTCGTTTATCAAAGAATCTTGTATTTCATGACCGATCCAAGCATATTGATATCAGGTACCACTATATTCGAGATATGGCGCAACGAGGAGCTATAAGGCTCTAGCATATTAGTACAGGTGAATAGGTCACTGACATTCTGTTAGAAAAAATACAGAGAGAGGGGGTGAATCAGTATTATCAAACTCTTTTCAATCTATACAAACATTTGCAGATCTGACAATTGATTTTTGCATATACCTTCCAGACTTATAATTTAAATTATTCTTCATATGTTTGTCATTAATCTGTATGTGAGAACCATATAATAATGAGAAGGAACAAAAATAGATAGTCACACCAAGGAACACAAGATGTAAGGTGGAATCCCAATGTGGGTGAAAACCACCTACTGCAATATGTCTCTATCTTCTTTCAATTAGAAACTTTTTTTTTTACAATGATTTTGTACTGGTGCAGTCCTTTACCAGTACATAGGCTGCAACCTATAGAGAACTACAACCCTCTCTCATTTTCTAGCTTCTCCTAGAAGGGAGCTACAACCCCCTTAGCTCTTGTACTATTTAAGATACTAATATGTAGGTGCTGACCTATAGAAGGCTACTACCTTCTCTTTTCTTCCAGGGACCACGTTTCATCAATTTTCAGATTGGATCCATGAACATCAAGTAATCATCAAGTATATGTGCATCAACCAATTAACCAATAACTTCTCAGAATGTTGTAATCAGACAAATAGTACCAGTAACCAGACACCAAGTCTATACCTAGAACACTGCAGCAATAGACAAAATCAGCTAAAATATACTTCAAGAAAAGTCCGCAACTTCACCAGTAGTAATCTGCAGATGTCTGTACTTTCTTTGTCTGCGACTTGCACAGCTTCACACCCGTACGGTCTGTGCTCTATGCACCTCCACACCTGTGGCGTCTTTTGATCTGCGCACCTCCGCACCTGCTCCTTCACTGGTACTGCGCACCTCCGCACCTATGCCTTCTCTGATCCTGCGCACCTCTGGATATAGACAGTTTGTCAATCCTCAAATATATCCTAGACTGTCAAATTCACATATCCGTTCATGCACCAAAGAGATCTCGACCCATCAACAAATCTGACTTATAATGCTCCAGTTTCTTCTTGATTCAGGTTCAACTATAACTCCCCAACCGATTATCAGGAATTCAGATCTTGCTATTCTTAAGATATTCAACATACTTGTGTCCATCCAAATGATCTCCTTTCCCTTTTATATCCAAGGCCTTACTCAAACCATGGATCAAAACCATTGAGAAACAATACTAGGGACCCAAAACCTGGGTTCAATATTTTAGATGCAAAACCACGGACCAAAACATAGGATCAAAAACGTCGGGCTAAATACCAGGGACCAAACTTAAGATGCATGTTTTTCTCTACATGAAACTCCATGCATTTTAGGTTCGCACCTTTTGATCGGAACGCCTACAAACATGTCCGCACTCTATGAACTGCGCATCTATGCAACCTGCCAATGTCCACACCTTTTGATCGGTGCACCTGCGGAACCTGAAAATAACACTGTTGCACAACAATTCCCCTGTCTTGCAACCCTGTTATTTCTTCTATAGACTCATCTAGCCGAGTACAAGTGAGATGTTCTTCTATGAGAGGTTTTCCATCAAGTACAACACATACATCATAATGCTAACAATCTCCCCCTTTGGACTTGATGTCAACAATACCAAATCACTCTCCCCCTTTAACATCAAGGGCAAAGGGCGGACCCAGATATTCTCTTTCTTTGATAACCATTCTGCTGACCATACTCCCCATGAGTACCTACTGAAATCTCTGAAAGAGATCCCCCTTTGAATATGCCAAGGCATACCAATCTGTCCATGCTCCCTCTGAGTACATGTTGAAGTCTCTGCTCTATTTAAGTGTATTATTCATGCTCCCCCTGACTGTAAGAAAGGTTTGTAAAAAGATGTTCTACAAGAAGAAACTAGACTCCATACATCATAATTGACTCTCCTATCATCAAGGACTCATACATACATCCATCTCCCAATCAAGTGGGTAGATACCAATATTGACTCATCCTCCCAATTAAATGGGGATTTACCAAACCAGAACATACATTATTCATCCCAGGGATAGTGGGGAAACCAAAATAGGCCGTTACATGACCTTGATATGAAAAGAAATACATGACATAGAGACAAGAATAACTATCAACAACAGAAGCAACTTTCATACTAGCACACATTCCACCAAAAACACCTGTGAAATCAAACCAAAGGACTTCTAAGATAATGCCAACAATGCATTATTACAAGAATATATGCTCCTCCTGAACTTGTGCTAGATGGTCTCTGACAGACCCATATCGAACTCTCTTCACCTAGAACTCAACCCACATAAATTGGCATATGTACACATATCCACCTGTGTACAACAGACAAGTTTTAACAGCACGATGATGCATCAACAACCCCCAGCTTCTATCTGAGGTATTCAAATGTTTCCCTGGGAAATGGTTTGGTGAGTATATCATCAACTTGTTCCTTGGAAGGAACATACTCCAACTTGACCTTTTTCTCAAGCACTTGTTCCCTTAGAAAATGATACTTGATAGGTATGTGCTTAGTCTTTGAATGCATGACAAGATTTTTTGAGATACTAATTACACCTTTATTATCAGAGAAGATGGAGATAGGTGGAGTACAGGTGATTTGAAAATCTTGCAAAGTTTGTATCATCCAAAGAAGTTGTGTGCAGCAAGATGCAGCAGCCACATATTCTGCTTCAGCTGTAGAGAGAGCAATGGAACTTTGTTTCTTGCTGAACCAAGATACTAATATGGACCCACTAGTGTTTTTTCTGTCATCCATGCTTCTTGCCCAATCTGCATCTGTATATGCTTGAAGTGTGAGATCTGCATTTCTAGGATACCATAAGCCATAGTTTTGTGTTCCTTGAAGATATATGAAGATCCTCTTAACTGCTTGAAGGTGTGCTTCCTTTGGATTAGCCTGAAATCTTCCAACTATTCCCACTGCATGCATGATGTCTGGCCGAGTTTCTTTTAGATAGAGTAGACTGCCAACCATGGATCTATAGGTTGGTTGATGGAATACTGCTAATTCATCATTAGCGCTGAGGCTACATCCTGTTGTCGTAGGAGTACATACCAGTTTTGAGTCTTCCATGCCATATTTCTTCAAGATCTGCTTTAGGTACTTGGTTTGTGATAAAAAGATACCATCTTTGTTTTGTTGGATTTGTAAACCAAGGAAGTATGTCAGCTCACCCAACAAAGACATTTCAAATTCTTTTTGCATCACCAAAGAAACATTTTTGATCAGGAGCTCAGGACCAAGTGTCGTAAAATAGTCAAAAATGAAAGTTCTCAGAACTAGTTTGAACCTGAACAACCGGATAGAGATCGTCTTCCTGATTTCGGCACCGTGAACAGTTCGAAAAACGGTCTCCGTATGGGGAAGTTATGCCAAAAACAAAATTGCCCAATGACTCTTAATTTATGAATTTTTTCAAAAAAATAAAAAAAAAAAAAGAATATTTTTAAAAATATTCTTTGTGGGGTGACCAATGGTAGGCCGCCACGTGGCAAGCCTAGAGGCAGCCACGTAGCCCCAAGTTTGAACACAGTTGGCTACATTAAAAGTTGGTCATATGTGGTTTGAACACACAACCTATGATATATCAGCGCTCAACCTTACCAATGCACCAGAGCACAAGGATGTGAAAGATTGGTGCGACAAAGGATATATGAAGTTAAAAGAATGTTTAAGGTAGGCCCAAAGAGGGCCAGCTTTTAAGGGCCAGCCCCTACTCATGAGACCATAGCCTTCGAACCAAGGGCTTAACACTTCATTGGCGATTAATACATAACCAAAAACTTTAATGTTAAAGTTAGTGCTTGGTCACATATATGCGGAAACCAATGGTAAACAAACTGTTTAACCAAAAGTTCGGCTCAAATTCCGAGGTAAACCCAAAACCTTGAGGAACATTCACATGCACATTGAAAGCCACTAACCAGTTAGCTGGATTCATGGTCATTATGGCGGAGTTTTTTGCGGACCGCTCCAAAAATGGCGGAATTTCCTATTTGTCGGGGTTATCTGGCAGTTAGCCAATTTTAACTGGAGTTTTTCTAGGGCAGATTGGAGAAAATGTAATGAGCCATAACTTTGGCTAGGAAAGTCCTTTTTGGATGATTTTTTTTTTTTTTATTTTCGGTATCTTTGACCTTTTGAAGCCATTGGCATAGGTTTCACAGCCATCTAAGGTCGTTTGCAAGTGATTTTGCTTCGTGGAAGTTCCAGGAGCCACTTGGGCCAAATCAGTTTGGGAGTTACGTTGGGATGTGTGCAGCCATTAAAAGTGGAACGAAGGTCCATTCTGAAGGATTTCAGTGTTTTGAATCCATTTCTACAGCTTTTTTTTCCTGATGAGGCATTCTTCTCACTGTTTAGCTTTAGGGAAGCTTTCAGGGCCACTAGGGCCATTTCAGTGATTGAGCTGTGCTGGGCTAGGTTCATCTGTTTGAGGTGAAACAAAAGCCTATTTCTACTGTAAGGAACCTTCTGAATCCAATGAAGGTATTTTCAGAATCATTTGGAGACTTCTAAAGGCCGATATTCTAAAGAGAAGTTTCAGGCAGCCCAGAGCCATCCATGCGAGAAGGCCTAGATTGGGGATGCAGTGCTCACTTTGAGCAAATGAACAGTTATTTTTTTATGTCGGATATGTGTTGGAGATAGTAGCAGAGGTTTTAAAGACATTTGAAGAATTCTGAAGGAGTTTGTGCCATTAAGAAGCTCAGGGAAGCTTAGTGCACCTACTGAAGGAATCAAGTCCAAGAGAGCCTAGATCTGCCTGCACAAAGTGGATAGCCAAGACAGGGATGTATATGGTTTTTCTAAACCCATAGGTTCAGTCAGTAACCTTTTGGAGTTGAGTGTGGAACTTGTAAGAGAATTCAAGCCATAATCCCAAAGAGCCAAGTCTAGTTGACTAGAGCTCATTGGACACAGTAACCCACAAGATTGGGGTGAACTCCTTATTAAATTTTCTGTTATGTGTGATGTTTATTTGCTTCCTTATATGTATAATATATATGTTTAATATCAGCTGAAACAAAGCAAGTTAAAACACATAAACTGAAGAAAATACATACACCTCTTAGACATGTATGTTTATTGAATTGAATACCTTGCTAAGCATTTACAAGTAGTTTCGAATTCAGATCAGTTTTGGCTCATGGCTTCTTCATTGCTACCAAAAATGATATCATCAACGTATACAACAAGTATTAGCAATTTATCATTATCAATTTTATATATAGATTGCTATCTGCTAAGCCTTTTGAGAAACCTTGTTGATGAAGGTATTTGTCCAAACGATAGTTCTAAGCCCTTGGAGCTTGTTTAAGACTGTAGACTGTCTTCTTAAGTCTACATACAAGATTTGGATCATTTCCAAGAATGAATCCATTTGGTTTCTCAATATATACTTCTTCTTCTACGTCCCCATTCAGAAAGGCAGATTTTACGTCCATTTGAAATACTTTGAACTTCTGAAAGCTAGAGAGAGCAAGGAACATCCTTATAGCCTCAAGTCTAGCAACTGGTGCAAAAGTTTCTTCAAAGTCTATGCCTTCTTGTTGCGCATACCATTTACAAACAAGTCTTGCCTTGTTTTTGACCTCTTCTCCATTTTCATTTAGTTTATTTTTGAAAATCCATTTTGTCCCTATTTCATTTGTATCTGTTGGTCTAGGAACCAACTCCCAAGTGTTATTCTTTTCAATCTGCTCGAGTTCTTCGTCCATGGCCTTGACCCAGAGTTCATCTTTGCAAGCCTTTCTTAAATTTTTCGGTTCAGTGGAGGAGAGCAATGCTATATAGCTTGAAGCTTCTGCAACAGTTCTTCTTGTTTGTACACCTGCCTCCTTCTACCCCAAAATTTGAGATTCTGGGTGATTCTTCTAAACATATCTGAATGGAGTCTTTTCTTTTATCCTTATCTATTCTCCTGGTGCCTCATGGATTTCTTCTTCATCATGAATCTGATTTGATGTTGACGGATAATCTTCACCATCTTCGAGATCTTCAGATTTTACCTGTCTAGGAGTGTTTCCTTCTTCATCAACCACTACATCAATGCTTTCAACAATTTTGCCAAGTCTTTTATTGTAACATTTGTAAGCTTTGTTGTGAGGAGAGTAGCCAAGTAAAATGCCTTCATCTGCTCTAGGTTCAAACTTACCAAGATTTTCATTTGTCCTTTTAATGTAGCATTTTCTTCCAAATATTTTGAAGTATTTTACCGTGGGAGTCTTACCATACCAGAGTTCATGAGGAGTCTGAGTGTTGTTTACCCAGATGTTTGTCTTGTTGAGAATAGTAACAGCGGCAAATGCGGCTTCACCCCAGAAGGTTGCAGGAGTTCCAGATTCATCAAGCATAGCCATTTGTTGAATTGCTCTATTCATCCTTTCGACTACTCCATTTTGTTGAGGAGTCCTTGTAGCTGAGAATTCCCTTCTTATTCCATGTTCTTCACAAAAATCAAATAACTCATCTGAGGTAGATTCCCCTCCTCGATCGGATCTGAGACATTTGATTCTACGATCTGATTCGTTCTCAATCAAAGCTTTGAATGACTTGAACTTTTCGAAGGCTTCATCTTTATACTTCATGAGTCCTATCCAACACATCCTTGAAAAGTCATCAATGAACAATATGAAGTACTCTTCCCCTTGAGGTGACCTCTTTCTAGTTGGACCACATATATCAATGTGAACAAGTTCAAGAGGTCTACTAGCTGATCCTTCTTTCTTAGGAAAATTAGTTCTGGTTTGCTTACCAAATTGACAAGATTTGCATATTGTATTGTCTGGAATTATGATGTCAGGAAGACCATGAACCGCCTGATATTTGCATGCTTTCCTTATCTGGGAGAATCTAAGATGCCCGAATCTTCTATGCCATAGACAGTGTTCATCATTCTTGCTCAAATAGCATCGTTTTTCTCCTTCTTTGAATATATATAGATTATTCGGAGTTCTTATGCCTTTGATCACTGTTTTTCCTGTGTCAAGCTCACGAACAATACATCCATTTGATCTAAATATTACCTCAGTTCCTTCATCACACATTTGACTAACACTCAATAAATTATGTTTTAAGCCATCAACATACATAACGTTACCAGCTTTGACCTTCTTTTTCAATTGAGCAGAACCTTTACCTTTTATGAATGTAGGGGTGTCATTTCCAAATGATACCTTCTTTTCCCTTTCTAAGGCAGTATATGGCTGAAGATTTTCTTTATCACCGGTCATATGTTTTGAGCATCCACTATCAATGTACCATTAATTTTCCTGTCCTTCAGCATATAAGGCTATCCCACATCTGTCTGATTGCGATTCTTTCTTTTTCCATATTTTTGGATTCAATGAAGTTGGCTCCTTTTGCCGAAACCTGCTCTTGCATTCAGAATCTTCATGCCCAAAATTGTTACAAATAGACCATTCTATTTCATGTTCAAGAGCAGAGAAGTTATTGTAGGTCCTTTTCATGATCCCAGTCATAATTTTTTTTTTTTTGAGCTTCCCTAGTGATGATGGTCTTGTAGGAAACACATTGAGCAGCTTTATGACCAAAGTTATGACAAGAGAAGCATTGGCCATTGAAGAAATTCTTGCGATTATCAAACCTACTACCCAATTGATTGTAATTTCTATTGACTTCCATTCTTGAGCCAAATTGAGAATGATTTACCTGATTGAAGATTTTGTTCATCTTGGAAGTAGATTTCCCTTGACTTACTTGGTAATATTTGTTCATTCTTGGAGAAAATGGTCCTTCATTTATTTGGTAGTCTGTATTATGCTTTTGCTGTCGATTGTCAACCTGTTCACTTATCCGTGCTGCATCAAGATAGCTTTTAGAGGTGGATGGCTTTTGTGCTTGAGATGTTTCTTCATAATATCTGAGACTTGTCTTGATTAGAGGAGAACGCTGCACTTTGATAATCTCATCTAAGGTTTCAGATCCTTTAGCAAATCTAAGATTAAGAGCTTTTGTTTTCTCAATTTCTTTTCTAAGCCCCACAATTTCACATTCTAACTCTTCATTGTGTTTATCTCTTTTAACAAGTTGGAAAGTCAATGTGTTTATAATCATGTTCTTTTCTTCTATACCAATTTGGAGTTTAGAAATTTCTTCATAAAGATCTTCTTCATTTATAGCATCCAAAAAATCATCATCTTCAAAATCCATCAAAAGTCTATTATCATTACCTTGGTCATCTTCATCACTATTTGAAAGTCCATCATTGTCTTCATGAGTATAATAGCTTTTCTTACTTGCATTCTGTTTTTTGTTCCATCTGACAGGTTCCTTACCTTTGTGTAGTCTATCTTTATGAGGGCATTTTGTAGCATAGTGACAGACTCTTCCATAGGAAAAGCATTTGAAAGGCAGCTTACCTTTGAATCTTCCAGTTCCTCATTGAAGGTTCTTGACAATTTTCGATTCTTCTTCTTCTTCAGACATATATCTTGGTTCATTGTAATCTCCTTTTCCTGAGGCTTTGAATGTGGCTTCTCTTCTATCTGATGGTCCTCCTTTTCTCATTTCGTAAGCAGTTAGAATTCCATGAAGTTGTGACATGGTAAGGATCCGTAGATTCTCCTTTTCTTCTATGGCAGAAACTTTTGAATCAAACTTAGAAGACAAAGATCTTAGAACTTTTTCAACCAGAACAACTTCTTTTATTTCTTCACCCAAGTTTTTCATACAATTTACGATCTCATCTATACGTAGGAAATAGCTAGACACACTTTAAACATTATGCATTCTAAGACTTCCATATTGAATTCTAAGAGTTTGTAATTTTACACGTTTTACCTGTTCATCTCCTTCATAGCTCAGAACGATCTTGTCCCATATTTCTTTTGCACTTTTGAGCTACATTACCTTGAAAAATTCTGATTGAGATAGACTTCCCAATAGAGTATTGACCGCTTTTGCATTTGTTTCATACTTCTTATTTTTTGCTAGATATGTAGGAGTTGTTGATGGAAATGTGTGTCCTGTTTCCACAATATCCCAAACTTATGTACCAAGATATTGACGATAGGCAGTGATTTTTACCTTCCAATAGACGAAGTTGGACCCATCAAATATCGGTGGCCTGATAGATGCTTCCTTTTCGTAGTTTCTCATGATGATAGATATTCCTTCAAGCGATCAAGCTTATGTTGAAGGACCTGCTCTGATACCAATTGTTGGAAATAATACCGAGAGGGGGGGGGGGGGAATCAGTATTATCAAACTCTTTTCAATCTATACAAACATTTGCATATCTAACAATTGAAACTTGCATATACCTTCTAGACTTATAATTTAAATTATTCTTCAGATGTTTGTCATTAATCTGTATGTGAGAACCATATAATAATGAGCAGGAACACAAATAGACAGTCACACCAAGGAACACAAGATGTAAGCTGGAAACCCAATGTGGGTGAAAACCACCTGCTGCAATATGTCTCTATCTTCTTTCAATTAGATTTTTTTTTTTGAATGATTTTGTACTGGTGCAATCCTTTACCAGTATGTAGGCTGCAACCTGCAGAGAGCTACAACCCTCTCTCATTTTCCAGCTTCTCCTAGAAGGGAGCTACAACCCCCTTAGCTCTTATACTAGCTAAGATACTAGTACATAGGTGCTGACCTACAGAAGACTACTACCTTCTCTTTTCTTTCAGGGACCACGTTTCATCAATTTTCAGACTGGATCCATGAACATCAAGTATATGTGCATCAACCAATTAACCAATAACTTCTCAGAATGTTGTAATCAGACAAACAATACCAGTAACTAGACACCAAGTCTATACCTAGAACACTGCAGCAATAGAAAAAATCAGCTAAAATATACTTCAAGAAAAGTCCCCAACTTCACCAATAGTAACCTGCAGATGTCTGTACTTTCTCTGTCTGTGACCTGCACAGCTTCGCACTCGTACAGTCCGTGCTCTACACACCTCCGCACCTACGACGTCTTCTGATCTGCGCACCTCCACACCTGCTCCTTCACTGGTACTGCGCACCTCCGCACCTGCACACCTCTGAATATAAACAGTTTATCAATCCTCAAATATACCCCAAACTGTCAAATTCACAGATCCGTTCATGCGCCAAAGAGATCTCGACCCATCAGCAGATTTGACTTATAACGCTCTGGTTTCTTCTTGATTCAAGTTCAACTATAACTCCCCAACTGATTATTAGAAATTCAGATCTTGCTATTCTTAAGATATTCAACACACTTGTGTCCATCCAAATGATCTCCTTTCCCTTTTATAGCCAAGGCATTACTCAAACTGTGGATCAAAACCATTGAGAAACAATACTAGGGACCCAAAACCTAGGTTCAATATTTTAGATGCAAAACCACGAACCAAAACCATAGGATAAAAAACGGCGGGCTAAATACCATGGACCAAACTTAAGATGTTCGTTTTTCTCTACATGAAAGTCTGTGCATTTTAGGTTCGTACCTTTTGATCAGAACGCCTGCAAACATTTCCACACTCTGTGAACTGCGCATCTGTGCAACCTGCCAATGTCCACACCTTTTAATCAGTGCACCTACAGAACCTAAAAATAACACTGCTGCACCACAATTCCTCTATCCTGCGACCCTGTCGTTTCTTCTATAGACTCATCTGGTTGAGTATAAGCGAGATGTTCTTCTATGAGAGGTTTTCCATCAAGTACAACACATACATCATAATGCCAACACATTCTAACAAAGCCCCTAGGAAAAGTCAAATTCCTGACTTTTCGAGAATGACTTGGTGTCATCTAAAGACCCTCTAATGAGGGTCCTGTATGATGTATTGAGCTCTGGGAGCTCCAGGGGGGTGCGGGGTACTTCTTGGAGCGACATATGACCACAGGGTGATTCAACATCCCTTGGTGGTGTATGTGTACAGGCAAAAAGAATCAAAATTTTCCAGTGATACCCTGTGGCGATTATGTAGCAAGATAATTAGTTCTCCTGTGAGGTTTGGATGATGTGTTCTCCATGAAGATTATGTAGCAGGATGATTAGTTCTCTTGTGAGGTCTAGATGATGTGTTCTCCATGACGATTATGTAATGAGATGATTAGTTCTCCTGTGAGGTCTGGACGATTTGTTCTCCATGACGATTATGTAGCAGGATAATTAGTTCTCTTGTGAGGTATGGATGATGTGTTCTCCATGACGGTTGTGTAGCAGGATGATTAGTTATCCTGTGAGGCCTGGATGATGTGTTCTCCATGGCAATTGTGGACAAGATGATTCACTCTCCCGTGGACAGGATGATTCACTTTCTTGTGGACAAGATGATTTGCTCTCCCATGGACAAGATGATTCACTTTCTTATGGGACAAGATGATTTTCTCTCTTGTGGATAGGATTGATTAGTTCTCCTGTCAAGGCATCCTACCCATGCAACCTGGGACTCATGGGAAGTACCTCTCATCTGATCAATGAGTAGGGAAATGAGGATAGGGACCACAGTAGTATTGATGGATGCATCATTGTATTTACTATACTCCCTATGCTAGGATGACCTTCATTGATTTGGGATCAATGATACTGGTCTGGGACTAGTGGTAGGAGTTGTACCCACTATGTTGCTGACTTTGGGTCGGTTGAGACTGGTCTGGGACTAGTGGTACATACTCCGAGACTGACTTCGGGTCAATGGAGGATTGATCTGGGACCAGTGGTAGGAGTGGTACCTACTATGGTAGTGACTTCGGGTCGGCTGAGATTGGTCTGGGACTAGTGGTACACACTCTGAGTCTAACTTTGAGTCAATGGAGGATGATACTAGTCTAGGACTAGTGGTAGGAGTTGTACCCACTATGACACTAACTTTGGGTCGGTTGAGACTGGTCTGGGACCAGTGGTACACACTCTGAGACTGACTTTGAGTCAGTATGATACATCCTCGATCATTTCTTCTTCTTCATAATTCAAACAAAGCAGAGCAGAACAAAACAGAGTAGAGCAGAGCAAATCAGAATAGGGTAAAACAGAACAAAGTAAAGAAAAGCAGATCAGAACAGGGTAGAACAGAATAGAGCAGAGCAGAGTAGAGTAGGAGTAAAGCTGTATAGGGTAGTACATTTAATGAATGAATAGTAGCGACCGACAGACAGATTGCATATGGAGTTCTCCCTAGTTGAGAGGGAGTGCTAAAATTGGAAACTAGGGCCAACTCCATGTGGGTCATTTTATTCATGGCTGAAAATATTTTTATTATATTCCTCTCATCGAGAGGTGTAGGATTGATCTAAAGATCATGCGATTTTGATAAGTATTTATGGAGATATGAATTTATTTTGATTATGGAATAATTATCAAGCCTACCAGTAACTCATGTAGGCTCAGAAGCCCAACAGTCGCATCTATTCAATCATCAACAGTTGTGTATAAATACAGGAGGTATTTTTCTCATTTGGACACACTCATATCATCACATCTCTCTCTCTCTCCTGCGCAGAAAAGAGGCTCTTCTCCTACTGCACAGAAAGAGACTCTTCTCTCACATGTGTGGAAGGAAGGACACCGATTTAAGGTTGCAACTACAGATCAGAAGTTTCACAAGCATTGACCATGTTTCTCCCTCTCTGAACTATGTTATAGGTGGATATAACTCTCCTCAGAAGGTCACACTTTTTGGTGAAGGAATCAAGCCGATCCGACAATTGGTTTGCAAGATATTGTCTACCCTAGTTTATTGCTAATGACAGTGATGCTGATGATGCTAGTGATGCGAGTGATGTTGATGATGCAGGTGATGTCAATGATGTTGATGTCGGTGATGTCTATGATGCTGATGATGCCAATGATGCCAATGATCCTGATGCCGGTGATGCTGATGATGTCGTTGATGTCGTTGATCTAGGGTTTGTTGTTGCTGATGTAAATCAGATTTATGCATTTTTTCTCTCTGCTGAATTATTGAAGATAAAGGAAGATTTGATCGAAGGGTTTCCCCACATTGGGGTTTGTCCCTGGCTAGCCACCACATCTAGTGTCTCTTGTCTTGGCTTGTTTTCTGTTGATAATTTAATGTTCTATATGCACTTTATTTTATGTACATGTGATTGCTAATTTGTGGATAATAATAAGATAAGTAAACTACTATAAGCATAGAACATACCATAACTTAACAATATACTACAGCTAAAGGATAACAATATTACAAAAGGTCTTATACCTTTGGAAGACTTGTTTGATTAGGATGATGTAGCAAGGAAGCCTACATTGGTTCCTATAGACAAAGGTGTCAAAGATGTGAACGTTGGAACAACAGACAAACAAAAAATGATCAAGCTGTCCAAATCATTATATCCCAAGGTAAAAGAGAAATACATTTATTTACTGTCTAAATTTTCAGATGTTTTTGTGTGGGATTATGTAGACTTGAAGGAGTATGATGAGAAAATAATTCAACATACCATCCCAATCAAGCCTGATCAAAAGCCCTTCAGAAAAAATCTAAGAAGTATTAACCCAAGACTGCTACCATCCATAGAGAAAGAAGTTAACAAACTTTTCAAGGTGGGCATCATTGTTCCTATCAGATTTTCTGATTGCATATCAAATCTAGTTTTGGTGATAAAGAAGACTAGAGAAATAAGGCCCTGCATAGACTTCAGAAACTTGAACAAATTATCTCTAAAAGATAATTACCCACTTCCAAAAATGGACCATATCCTTTAGAGAGTTGTTGGCGCTTCTCAGTTGTCACTTTTGGATGGCTACTCTAGTTACAACCAAGTTTTAGTGTGCGAAGATGATTAGGACAAGACAACATTAACCACACCTTGGGGCACATTCAAATATGAAAAAAAATCCATTTTATCTCAAAAATGCAAGGGCCACTTATCATCGTGCCATGGACATAGCCTTTTCAAATGAAAAATATGTTTTCTTGGTTGTATACTTAGATGATCTAACCATATTTTTGCATTCAGATGATGAACATTTGCATCATTTAATAGTCATTTTTCATAAATGTAGAAAGTTCAGAATCTCTCTTAATCCGAAGAAAATTTTGTTTGCTATGGAGGAAGGAAAACTTCTCGGTCACATCATTTCGAAGGACGACATCCAGATTTACCCTTCACGAGTAGAAGACATTCAGAAAATTGATTTCCCTCGTGGCAAGAAATAAATCCAAGCATTCAATGGCAAGATGAATTTTACGCAAATTTATTACTAATTTGGCTGAACATCTTATAGAAATGACCGATATGTTGAAAAAGGATAATGAGGTGAAGTGGTATGAAGAAGCCCACAAGTACTTTCATGCAGTAAATCTTGCCTTAACCACTACCCCTGTTTTAATAAGTCATGATTACTCTGATGATTTTATTATATTTTCTTTTGCTATTGAGCATACCATGGCAACAGTATTAATGAAAAAAAGGGATAAAACCGAACTTCCAATAGCATTTTTCAATTGTAACATTAGGGATGCAACCCATAAGAAAAACATCATTGAGAAAGAGGCCTTGGATTTGGTAAAGGTGGTCAAAGATTTCAAAGTTTTCATTTTACATTCGCATACTCTTGCATATGTGCCTAATGCAGCGGTAAAAGAAGTTCTTGTGCAGAATGACCTGGAAGGTAGAAGACGTAGATGGATAGCGGCATTATTAGAATATGATCTTGAGATCAAGCCTACCAAGTTGATCAAGGGTCAAGGCTTAGCCAAACTCATGGCCAAGTCAAACCATCATGCTCTAGATATCAACTTTGTAGTAGCATTGTCCAACAATCAAGAAGAAGTAGATCTCATTCAGGTATCTGATATCTTTTTATCATATCCTCGATATTATGATATTATTTATGTTTTTCAACATCTAAATCCCCCTCGAGGCATGTCTAAGGCTAAAAGCAAGTCATTGAAGTTGAAGGCTTCAAAATATTTCATTATGGACAATGTCCTTTATTGGAAAGATCCTGGAGGTGTCTTGCTGAATTGTTTGACCGAATATGAGTCTAAAGAAGTAATAAATGACTTCCACAAAGGAGATTGTGGGGGTCACTTGTACTGGAAGACCACGGCCAACAAATTACTGAGAGCAGGTTACTATTGGCATACACGTTTTGCAGATATCTGAAAGGTAGCGATGAGTTGTCACAAGTGTCAAGCTTTCCAAGGTAAAAGAAAACTTCTTCCTTTGCCTCTACAACCTATATCAGTTAATTCACCTTTTCAGCAATGGGGCCTATATTTCATAGGCGGGATCAATCCATCATCATCCACACAACATAAGTGGATATTGACAACTATAGACTACTTTAATAAGTGGATCGAAGCAATCTGAACCAGGCAAGCAACAGATTTAGTTATCATTTTGTCTTTAGAAACTAATATCTTGTCCCATTTTGGTTGTCCTAATAATATTATCACAGATAATGTGGTAGCATTCAAGTTCAAAAAGATGATTGAGTTTTGTGACAAATACAACATTAAGTTGGGACATTATACAACATATTGTCCACAAGGAAATGGTTTGGTGGAGTCCTCCAATAAATCCTTAATCAACATCATCAATAAAATGTTGGAGGCCAACAAAAAAAATTGGCACAAAAAGCTAATCAATGCATTATGGCCGGATTGGGTGAGTAGTAAGAAATCTCTTGGGCTTTCTCCTTTTCAGATTATGTATGGGGTAGATATTGTTTTTCCTTCATCATTAGCAATCTCAGTCATGAAATTGTTACAAGAAGCGGGAAGTGAAGAGAATGATATTCAACACCAAATTAATCAAATGATTCACCTACAGTAGATACGTGATGAAGTATTTCAGAATACCTTTAAGCTTCATGAGAGGATGAAGAGAATATATGACTAGAAAACAAAGGAATATGATTTTAAAATTGGAGATTTGGTGCTTAGTGGGGATGCCAAAAAGAAGACAAGGGTAAGCATAGTAAATTTGAAAATCTATGGAAAGGCCCTTATCAAATTTCAACTTTCCGAGGACAAAATGATTTCATGTTGGATGAGACAAATGGAGAACCATGCTTAGGAGGACTGATTAATGGTAGGATCCTTAAGCACTATCTTTTCTGAATTGTCTTGGTTTCATTGTACATGCAGCTTAATTTTCTACAAGTTTGAAGTAGAGAATCACTCGGGTTCGAAGCCCGAAGTGAAGGCCATGGATCTTCACTGATTTTCGGCCATTTTCAATATTCAGTTGTCAGTTAAGTAAGTCAGTTTTGAGTTAGTTTGAGTTATTTGAGTTGTCAACATTTATTCATGCATTTCAGTTTAATTTTTTGACCGTATTGGCCCACATGGTTAGGCACTTGGTCTATAGTGTTCTTGACACTTCTAAGGAGATGTCATCCCCAAATAAGGCTGATGTTAGAGTCAGTGTTTGCATATTGCCATCAGTGATCAAAACTCTTCTTTTATATAATATTAGTATCCCATGTTGAAATTTTATCATTCCACTTAGGTCCTCATGCAAAAATTTACTCACTGATAGTAGCCCAAGTCAAAATCCCACTCTCCCTCAAAAAACAATATTTGTTGGCCCACCTTCCTATGTCTTACTGAGCATACATTCCTCCAAGGTCCAATAAAACACTATTCACAGCATAAGGCCAACAAAAGCATGAGAGTGAAAGAAATAATATCCCTTTCTCATTCAAAGAGGATTTGCAAACATGTAACTATGGTTTTCGGAGCTCTAATTTTCATTCCAAAGTATGAGTTTTGTTTCAAGATTGTAATTTTATTTCAAAAAGAGAGATGTAATATTTTTTATTTATTTATGTTATTTTATGTCCATTATAATTAATAAGTTACTATTCCTAATCTGTTCACTCAAACTCTATGTGCCAACTTCATCCAAGCAAAATTCAAGAGTAAAGATTGCCAAAACTCCAGCATCATCCACTTGCAAAGGAAAAAATCAAAAAGGAAATTAGAAAAGATGTCAAAAAGGTGAAATGAAACATTAGAAAGTGGGTTTTAAAGTTAAAAGATAAAATTCACTCGGCTATAAAGGACTTCTTGGCTTCAAACTCAACCTCATTTGCTTCCTACCATTGATTGAGCAAACCCCAAGAGACCCTTTTCACAATTTTGGGCAAAAATTAGTAGAACAGAGCAAGCACTACGTGTTCTCTTATGGTGCTACATGTTCTCTTCATGTGTTTCGCATTTAGCCAGTGTTGCGCATTCCCTTGAGGCGTTGCGTTCTTGCCTAAGGTGATGCGCACTCCCCATTGGCGCTGCGCATTTGTGTAGAAAGGCTACAGTCACTTCCTCAACTCCACCAAAGTGAATTCAACCTCTAAACAAGTAAGTAACAACTAAGGATAGTGTGTTTATTCCTCCTTAAGTCACTCCCAAAGTGTTTTAAAAGTTTAATTGAAGATTTGGTGTTCGTACTATATCTAAACATTAGATCTCCCTCAAAACTACCCTTGCACTATCAATTCCTTTTATACACTACCCTACACCTCTATTCTCTTTCCCTAAACCTTTTATCCTAAATACCCTCTAAACCTTTGTCCCAAAACCCTAAGTCCTAGGTTCCACAACTACATAGGCTCCCAAAACCCCTACATTGCAAACAATTTCCCCCATCTCAAAAGCTATCATACTAGTACCCTATATCCTCCTCCATTACATATATCCCTTCACCCATATCCTTCATATTTACCATTCTCCATTTCCTATTCCCAAAGAACTACACTCCCACTAAATTATACCTCCCTAGGGTTTGATATTAAACACCATGGTAGATGAGGAATACAAACCACACAGTGGGGAAGAGGAAACAGATAGAGAAGAAATAGAGGTCAAGAAAAAAACACAAAGGAGGAAATATACATAGATTTGAGCCCACAGATCTCGGGGAACTCTTGGCATCTCCTACGGCTATGACATCCTTCAAATATCTAGGCTGTTATGATTTTTGTGAGCAAGTTTAGGCAGTCCAACACCATCCTGAGTTGACTAGGCTCTTCATATCTAAACTCAAAGACAACCAAGTCACTCTAGCAGGTATCACTTTTACTTTACCCACTACCCTTATATAATCTGCCACCAGAATCCCAGATTTTGGGGAGAAATGGTTTAAACAAGGTGATTGGAGAGACATTATTATGAGCCTTACATGAAACCAAGGTACCGAAATGAAAGAAGCTGATATTTTCCGTTGTCACACCTCCTTGACAAATATGCTCCAATGATGAAGATTATCATGAAATATTTTTCATGTGAAGGTAGATTTTCTAGGCTTTATTCTGATCACATCCAGCTTTTAATACATTTAACTAGGGTAAGAATGCTTAATATACCTTACTATCTTTTTTGGAGTGTTGAGAAGATAGCCTACATTGCCCAGAAAAGGGAGTATAATGATCAAATGAAGATTCTCTTTCATCATTCCCTCATTAAAATCATAGTCCTTTATCATATCAAGGAACTCAACATTGTATGGAGTACCTTCATAGCCAATCGCATATTGACTCATTCATCTACTCAAAATGTTCAAAGTATCCCTTCATCATCTCATCCTTCCACCTCCACTCCTCCATCTCAGCCCATAGACCATTCATCCTCATTTGATTAGTCAGCCTCACCATCACCGCCATCATCACCATTTCATGAGCATATTCATTCACCTAACAGAGATGAAATCAGAGAGTGAGAGAAGATTGAACACGTTGAGGTCATCAATCCTAAAGGGGTTGATTTGGGCACTTTGACACACAGTTATTAGAGAGGCTGATGCAGCAACGCTACAACTTTTCATGATCCTTGGACTTGTGGTTTATTGGTCCAACGTATGGAATACATAATCCATTTCGGAGCAAACCTAAGGGGTCTCAAAATTAAAAATCAACACATAACATTGAAGTCTACACAATACGTATCTACATTAAAACTCAGGAAATAATTCATTAATAAAATATTTACATGATAATTATTCTCATTCCTCACTCTCACACCCTTTCTACTGCCTTTAAGGCTTACCAATATATACAAAAGGATTCTGCAACCATTTCTGGTTCAGATCCCACAATCTACTCAACCATATCCTAAAAATCCTCTAATTCAACTTTTAGCTCAACGAATTCTCTATTCTAGGATCCTCTAATCCCTAAGATCTCTATGAGATATTTACAAGTCTATCATCACTCGTATTCTCTCATAATTGAGAATATTTACAATTAAACCTCACACACATATTTTTCACTCAATTTAAAAAAAATATACAAATAAATTAAAAACATCACACCTCCTAAGTCAACCAAATATACAATGATTTTCTGAAGCAGGATGCTCTTGCATCAGACTCTCGATGTAGAAAAGAAAAATTCATAGACTCTTGTCTATTAGGTCTATCACTTTTCTGTAGTAATGTGATAGCTACAAGTCTCAATGACTTGCTACCTCTAGGATTCCAAACTCTGTTTTTTTGTTGGTCCTTCAGTCTTTCTTCCTAATGTTGTTTCCTTAAATCTTTGATTTCAATATCGAATCTAGTTTCTGATTGAAGTTTATTGTTACAAGATTGGAATAACAATTCATTACATTCAGGTTCCACATTTGAACATTTCTCTTCCATATGTGCAATATGTTCATGTTCCAACAACATTTTCATTTCTTCAATTTCAACTTTGTTATCATTCTCTATGCTTCCGCTGTGCCAAATTTGTTGATTTGAAAGCATATTGTCACATTCTAACTTTGGAATATCCAACCATTCTTCTATAAATTTTAATTATGTTGCAATATTACTCATGTTGACATCTGAAATTATTTTATGATTATCAACAACTTCAATTATTTTTTCACCTTCAACATCTTTAACATGTCCTGCATCCAAAAAAAAGCTATCATTTTTTAAAATACAAGATCTTTCGGCCTCATTTGATGCTTCAAGAACTAATATTTCACAATGGAATTACTAGATTTCAGCAAATCCTCTTTGTTGTGTCTCAATTCCTTTGAGTCTCTCCTTTTCCAACAAAGAAATATGTATTTGTTCAAGTTCTCTAAACTTGTTTATTAGCTTAGCATTCCATTTCTTTTGCAATAAGTTCCATCTAACCCGTTTCCTCATTCTCCATCCATGTCTTTAGTCTTCATTCTCTTTTCCTTGTAGCCATTCCGTTAGTTTGTCAAGTTTCACTTTCAATTCCTCGATCTCTTTCTTCATCTTATGTGGTGAACATTATCCTGTTCACTATCACCTATAACAACTAACACTTTACCAAGTTGTTTTAACATAGGTAGACCTCAGAATATAAATACCATCTGCAATAGAAATTGACCCAAACAAAACCAGAACCAAGAATATCATGTGCGCTAATAGAAATATGTTCCATACAACAATTGTTTAAATTTCGTCGAATCCATGACTGAATTCAAAATAAAAGTAGTGAAATATCCAAGGCCTGGGAGATAAATGTTGAGCATAAACAATGTCAGAACAAGCCATAGGTCCACAAGTTGCCTTAGACTGTCCCCATAAGACTGGCGGAAAATCCATTTTTTTAACAGGAAAATAAATCTAGGCTTCCTTCAATATCTTCTTCAAGAATTTTCTAGTTGCATAAAATAATTTGTGTCTACCAAATTGAAACACCTTAATGCAATTCCTCAACCACTCTTGCTCTAAACAATTTTTGCTTTCACGCAGTCTCTCACTAACTTTTGCACAATGCAAAGAAAAAAACACTACTGCTATCTTGTCTTTTAGACTCAATGACTGCTTCTATCTAGATGTAGGTCTCCAATGCATCTCATATGTTCACAGGTTCCCAATGTGCAACAATGTGACTTTCTGCAACAAAAATATCTTCTCAGTTGTTTCACTTCATGGAATTAGCAACACTATTCTTTAAATTGCAAACAATGTATACAATGACTCTTAGGTAGCATATACAATTTAATTGGCATCGATCCAAGTGTTAATATAATCATTCATCTTAGAAATAAAACAATCCATCACAAAAACTCTTAGCTGGATAATAATAAGAAACTAGAAATTTTGAACATGCATCTGGACCAAAATGTCTCCTTAATTCCAGAACTCAAACTTTTTTTATGCTTGAACCTACACCTTGAATGTGCATTTGCCTCCGTCCAGATTTTATTGTTGTAGCGTATTCCATTGGAATTTTCTGAATTTATGCAACTTCTCTTGGATGCTTTTTTTGTGCTCTCACTAGGATTATCTACACATATTTAGGCCTTCAATTGTGCGCCTTATGCCACAAGTAATGGCCATGATCTTTGCTAGGAAATGCAGCAAACTCCTCCTTGAAACATTCACCAATAAATCCAATGAGGTGTGCCCTTCTCTCTATCATCTTCAACAGGAATATAATATTGCAATTTGTTTGTAATCATTTCAAATAATAGAAATCTATATGAATGTTCAATGCAGTGTCTCTTCATAATTCTCAGCAAAGGCACCTGACTGTACATAATTTTGCATCAAAACATTATATTCATTAATTAATAGAGAGAAAATCAATATAAGAAGTATTGTCACTGTCTCAATCCCAAGGAGCATAACTGTCTACTTTGATACCACTTTGATGTAGAAAAGATGCAACTTTTCATGATCCTTGGACCTTTGGTTTATTGGTTCAACGTATGGAAGAAATCATCCATTACGCTACAAACCTAAGGGGTCTCAAAATTAAAAATCAATACATAACACTGAAGTCTACACAATACGTATCTACATTAAAACTCAGAAAATAATTCATTAATAAAACATTTACATGGGAATTATTCTCATTCCTCATTTCACACCCCTTCTACTACCTTTAAGGCTTACCAATATATACAAAAGGATTATGTAACAATTTCTGGTTCAGATCCCACAATCTACACAACCATATCTTAAAAATCCTCTAATTCCTCTTTTAACTCAACTAATCCTCTATTCTAGGATCCCCTAATCCCTAAGATATCTATGAGATATTTACAAGTCTATCATCACTCATATTCTCTCATAACTGAGAATATTTACAATTAAAACCTCACACACATATTTTTCACTCAATTTAAAAAAAATATAAAAACAAATTAAAACATCACACCCCTAAGTCAACCAAATATACAATGATTTTCTGAAGCAGTATGCTCTTGCATCAGAGGCCATAGGCAGGTGTTTTCCCCACATGTTGTGGGAGGGGCCTTGTCTTCTTCATTGGAAAAGCAGGTACAGAAGGGAAAGGAAAAGATGAGAGAGACAGAGATCTAGCAGTAGGAGGATGACCTCCATGAGACAAAGTAGGATTTTGACTTAGTTGACCTAAGTCAGCATGATGACAGTGAAAGCACAAGCATTGTCATCAAATAAAAGGATGCACTCATCAAGGAGCTCCAGATCAACTTGCAAAGAGAAAAATACATCATGTCATATTATGAGCAGGGGAACAAGCAGTTTGAGGCCAAACATGAGGTCATGGAGATTCGGCTCATCAAGGAAAAGAGGGAGGCCAAAAAGGATAAGGCTTTACTTGATGAAGCATATTGAGAATATGGTGACTAGATGGAGGAACATGTGCCAAGAAGAAGGCCAAGGACCAGAGATATAAAAAGAGCATTGGAGCTAGAAAAATAGAAAGAGGCTAAACTAGCTAATGAGCTAACCCTAAATGAACAATTTTCCAGAATGGTCAATGAGAACCAGGAGCATTGGCTTGAGAGGGTGAACAACCATCTTGAAAATTCAGAGAAGGATGGCAAAGTATTATTGCCAAAGAAACCAAATAGCAAGGGCAAAGCTCAAGGCTGCTAAGGCAAAAATTGAAGCCCTAACTCACCAAGAAGAGAAGAAGAAGCTTTATATACTTGCAAAGGCTTCACTCCATTCCTATCCACACCAAACATCAGATCCTTGACCAATTTTGAAGACTCTTGGCTCATGTTTTTTAATACTATATTTTCTGTGTTTTTTGAGGCAATTTCATATCAGCTGCATGGTCAAACGTACAGTGCCCTAGGTGTTGTGCACTTTTTTAGGACACCTTTTGGAGAATGGAAGCCACCAATGGATTCAGAAGGACCAAGACATCTAGGAAGTCCATGTTTCCAGCCCTGGAATGCAAACCTGGTAAGCGAAAAAGGAAAAAAACTACAAAAAAATCATGTTTCTACCTCATTTTTGGACCACGTGCTGCGCATTCGACTAGTCTTGGGAGAATGGATTTTTTGGGGAACAAATCAAGCCAATTTTGAAAACCAAAGGTAGTTTTGGAAACTATATAGGATATGGTTTCCAATGAGATATCATGGGCTCAATATGGACACCAGGAAGGCAGACAAATGTGGGTTTGAAAATGGCGCTGCACGTTTGACACTAGCGCTGCGCATTTGATAGTTAACCTAGTTTTTCACTGTTCTTCTCCAAATTTATTTTTTTACCTATGGGAAATCAATATTTTACTAATGTAATTAATACTATTGATGTAATTATCATGTTTTTACTACTACCCATGGTAAGCACATTACGTAAATGGCCTCCATGAGATGTAATGAATCAATTCACTTAAGTTAGGGATGAGTCACTTTGACCACCCTACACTCTAGCTATTAGTTCAGTTTTTATTCCAATAGCTACTCCTCTCATGGATTTGACCCTTGAGGCTAGTATGAGTTGGTTTGAGGCCCATATCATGTAATTTTTCAGTCATTCTATAGGTTGGAATCCATTGGATAATGTATGTGTTTCAGACTTTGGCATGGAATATATTGGATGAGTTGCAACTATTTTGGTGGGATTACTATGGCATCATATTTTGATATTGTTTCTTGTTCCGTTACATGTGTGTGAATGTTTTGTATCTTCCGTGATCCATTTCACTTCTAAATATGTTTGATTTTCAAGGTGTGATAAGAAGAATACATCTTCTATGCTCTGTTTTGGGAAAATCATCATAATTTGTTTAATTTCTTCAGTTTAAAAGGAATTCATGATTTTCATGCTCTTTTTAGCATCTCATCAATCTAAACCATTTCATCACTATACTACAAAGTGTTAAAGTAACTTGCCTACCTTGCTCCATCAGATGTCTGCAATTCTGATTCTCTTTTTCCCTGACCTAATTCACTCTCTAACCTAATCCACTCATCGAGTGACTACCCCAATCAAAATAAAATCAAACAACCCTCTACACTTTATATCTAGCCTAGAACCCTAATCTATCCAACCCTCTTGGTTGTGATCCTTTCAAGAGAGCCCTCTCCGGCCTGGTAGGGCTAGCTACCAAGTCAAAAAATTGGTTTGTGGTTACCTCAACTAAACTCTTCCTCAGCCTTGGAGATCTGAAGGAGTGATAATAGATTTTATCTTAAAGTTTAGAAACCATGGCAAATCTTACTAGTCCCTAATACGCAAATGGTAAATAGTTTGGTGATATTTTTTGTAGAATTTTTTATATTTCCAATGATTTTATATTAGTCTATATAAAATTTTCATGATTGTTAAGGTCAAATAATTTTGTATTGTAAAATTTTGGTGAATAATTTTTAGGAAAAATGGAAATTAACGAAACCTTTTTTTGGAAAAACCATGGAAAATTAGCCCATCTGCGAATATTGGCCCCTAAAATTTTCCCTCATTGGTTCACTCAAGTTTCTCTTCTTGAATGTATCATATTTTTTGTTTGGACTTGAATTAACCTAAGGAATCTTCCCAAAAAAAGAAGAATAATTCATAGGTAGTCAAGAGTTTCCATTGTCACATCCCTTATGTATCTCAAAACATTTCCCTTTAAATCCATACACGCACTTTCACACAAGGTATTATCTATGAATAATGACCAAACAATAGGGAAACTAGACAGGCCAAAATAGGTTACAATGAAAAAATAACAAACAACAAATTGGTGAGCACTAGTATTGCAACAAGAATGCTGCAACTTCTGGGCTGCCAACTTTACTCTTATCAACTCGGTAGTTCGTAACAAACTTGGAAGCGTTAGTGCTATATGCACAAGTACTAGTTCTCACTGCAGGTTGTCACTTTGTCAGCGTGCACAAGATCACTAGGAGCTCAAGCCAACTTCTACAGATTTTAGAAGAAGCTCTATGTATGATTAAAGGAAAGAAATATTACTCTACAGATGCTATTCTAATTGTAGAAAGGAGAAAGACTGGAATGTTAAGCAAAACCTAGTAAACCCTAAATAACAAGATAATTCTACTTTTGCAAAAAACACCATGAAAACCATGAAAGAAACACAATTACCTACTCAATGAAGTAAAAAAAATCTAACCATGCTATTTCTGGAAGTAAATAAGCAAAAAGACATATTTTTGGATCTTTATGTGTTTTTATGTGAATTTAACATGTATCTAATTTATTGTGTGTGAGTGTGGCAGCGAACAGGTGGCATTAGAGGGCGGTCTTGGAGCTTGGGAGGATGTAGGATGGTGTGGATGGGTCCTAGGAGGTCTTAAGTGGCCTTCTAGAGGCTTTTCCCACACTCAGCCTTCAAAAGAAAGCCTGCAAGAAAACTATAGGAGGACACAGGAAAACTGCAGGAGGAAAACAGGGAAACTACAAGATGCCTACCAAGAGGCGGCCGAGAGTAATTTCTGATGTTTTGAGGGTGTGAGAGTGGGTGGAAAAGGTGGATGAAGGTTGTAATGAGGTGTTAGGGTGCCTAAGGTCTACCATGAATCACCAGGAGAGAGAAAGATGATTGGGTTTGCTCAAGGAGAGAGGAAGAATTTCTATGAAGAATGAAGGAAACTAGGGCATAATTGAGGTGAGGTTTGGGGGACCTATAGGGCATGGATCAGATGGAGGGTGTGATTGCTGGTAAGATGGCCTACTGCTGGAAGAGATCTACTGCATAGAAACTGATAGTCAACCAAGAAAATAAAGCAACCAATGAAATGAGTGCATCCTGTTAGCCTCCTGCTGCAGCAGGTTACTCATATTTCATGATTGACATTTTTACAGGCCAAATATATCATACTTTGCATGTTGCAATGCTCCATATTTGTTAAACAGTCACCAAGGAGAGAATGCTACTCAAAGTTCATCTAACTGCTTTCCAATTTTGAAGAGTCATTCCAGTTTTGTAGAATTTTCAGCTAAAGGGAGGTCTAAACAACCTAATATTGGTCTCCCTAGGTTTGAATTTTCTGTTTTAGAATATAGAGAATGAAAATCTGTCCAAACAGCTTAATCTTGGCAGATGCTTAGATAGGTAGAGAATCAAAGGAGCCCAACTACTTAATCTGGGCCCTTGGAATAAATAAGGGTAGTTTGTAGATAGGAAGGAATAAAAAGAAAAGGAGCACATTGAGGGTTTGTTAATTCAAGTGCACTCAATTCAAGTGAAGAAAAATGTTAGGATGGTTAGGTTGGGTAGGTAGTGCGACACTGCAAAAGAAAAAATGGTATTACCATTTGGTTTATCAAAAAAAAAAGGACCTATAGCATGTATAAGTTGGCACCTTGGAAGTTGGCTGGTAGTACAACACGGAAACATGACTAGCTTCCCTTTCCTTTTCCCCCATGAAATCATGTAACTAACATTCCTCTAACAACCTTGAGATCTGCTCAAGTAATCCAGTTTCACTTCATTCCTTACTTAAAACAAGCTGACAATTGAGTTGACTTGGTGAAAAGAAGCCAAATTTCTTGTGTAAATATTAAATTCTATCTAATCCATTCATTTCCCTATGCTTGAGGTTCTAATCTATAAACTCAGCATCCCCACATCCCTTGTCATCTCTCACAATTCATATTAACATCTAAATTCTATTATATAGCTCCCTACAACCATGTTCCCTACCCCTACTCTAAAGGAGACTATATAGAACACCCTATAAATACTAAATATCCCACCCCTTGGCAATTATAGCCAAATAAACCAAATTCGGGAAAACAGTAGGTCTATCTGGGGCCCACTATTAGTCCCTCCATGTCCACCTTGGATTTGTTTGACTTTTGGTCGAATAAATAACCTTCTAACCCTTCTCCGCTCCCTTTTTTGGGTTTTATCAATAGTCGATTGATAAATAATCAAAACCCGAACATTTCGTTAAACCTTAAACCTAAGCTTAAAACCACCCGCGACCGTGATTATTTCATGGGTTAACATGCGCACATTTGCTTTAAACTTCAAGCTTTTCCTCCCCCCCACTGCCATTGGATCTTCTCTTCCAGATCCGACTGCCCTCATGCATATCGGGCTCTCCCTCACCACAGTCCTTTAGCACCCGATGTCTGATGGTTTCACCGTCGTACACCGGGGCGTGTGGCGTCTTCCAATTGCATCGGGCCGCCCTTGACAAATACCACCTCCGTACCCAAGGCAGTCCGATGCAGTCCAAAAACGCTTTCCCTTCCGCCCATGGGTCACTACCACGTCACCCCGCCATACTGCCAGGTCACCTGCTAACGTCATCAATCTGCCACGGTGTCCACTGCCACATCAGCATCCACGTCAGTTGCCACGCCATTATCCGTACACGCTACCCGACAAAATTACGTCATGATGATGTCATCCTCTGAAAATACCAAAAAAATCCCAAAAAGCGCCAAAATTTTTGAAAGTGAGTTAAAAGTCGTAAAAACGACTATTTTAGGCCATTTCTGTTTTTTACTACCAACGCAACGTGCATGCGGTTTTTACCCTCCCAAGACTTCAGTAGCCAGCCAACCTGCAAATTTGGCTCCACAGTTCATCTCGACGCCTCAATTCATCCTGTCAAGTGCCTCTCGCACCCTCATAACAGGTATTTACCCATCTTTTACCTAAAACCATCTTTTAATGTCTCTCTGCTCCAAATTCCAAATAAAGCTGGTTTTTAGCTCGTAAAACTACTCCCGCCAGCCACATTACTCTGCACCTATCGCGTGAGCTGGTCATTCTCCACAGGCTAAAACCCTGAGCCAATATCTCCGGTGAAAGGATTAGTCCTCCCCTCTGTTTATTCATGGTCGCCCATGACATACTAAAATCTGTGTTATTCAGCTAAGTGGCCCAACTATATTACGCTTCGCTGGTTTAGCCTTTGTTCCTAAAAGAAAAAGCCTGAGTTTCTTCTCCTATCTGCGAACTGGGGTTTCCCAGGCGAAATTCAGTTCTCCTCCCATCAGCATTGCGTTCACTGCCCTCTGAGTCTCTACTTTCGACACATTCTTGTTAAGGCACCTAGCTGGAGTACTGTCACTCTTCTGTGTTCCATAAACTCTATGTTGTGTGGCCCATCCGAAGGCCAATTACTAGCTCGGCTTATTGTGTTGTTCGCAGAGCCTCAATTCCCCCCTCCAGTTGTTATTTTTCCTCTATTCCATCCCATCAAAGCAATACAAGACATGGAGGTCCCAGTTGCCCTAAATATCACTCCTTTGAATGCCCCACACATGAATTTAGACTGGATACCCCTAGCTGACAGAGATTTCCAGATTGAGGATATGAGGGGGCTTGAATCCCACCTCTTAACTGTCTGCCAATTCAAGAACAATTATAAAAATAATGTTGATCCCCTGGGAATTTGGCAATCTAGTATTCCTATCTATTATCTCCCAGAAGTCAATGTGCTGCCTGATTTTATTCATCTCTGTCATTCTCGCTATGAGCCCGCTTTGAGGGCAATCCTCAACTCAGATGGGTCAGTATCGTTCCATATCACTCCTCAATCTATCAATCAAATGCTGAATTATGAGCCTCCTCAGTCCTTGGTTCCTCTCACCCTAAAAAATCTGATTGATAGCGGTCCAAGGCTTTCCAAAGAAGAGATACTAAGAGTTAATCAACTGTTCATGATATCGAGATATCAGAATGACCATCCTCTACCATATCATCAGGCTTCATTCAATCAGATAGACAGGCTCATGGTGGATATGATTTCTTACATCTTAGGATGTAAGACAGGGGAGTTCATAGATGAGACAGTGTTCCAATTATTAGCCATATTTACTGCAGGGCAGCCCCTTGCCATCATGTATGACTATGCCACATTTATAGCCAACAAAATGCACGAGCAATTTATGATGATGGACAGGGAAAGGGTCTTCAAATACACTTCTTACATTTATCACCTACTGCTTTTTTATCACCCTAATAGTTTCAAAATCCCTCTCAAGAAATTTGATTCAAAAAGAGAGAGGAGATCTATAGTCTTCTGGACTTCAGTCTTTCATATGGCCCAACGTTCTGCCTATACATATTGTGAGTTCATTGACCTCTTCATATACCCAACTACTTGCTTATTATTGGAGACCCCTCCTCCCAGACTTACTGCCGAAATGCAAAGGATTTTGCATCTTTCCAAAGAATACAGCGTTGGGGATTAGTACTTTTACCAAAACCATACAGTTATCAGAATTTATGGGAGTGAGTTACCTCCCTATAGGCTGCCAAGATATGTTCCCGTGAGGCTTTTTGCTTTAGAATATTTCAGACAGTTCAGTCATGCAGACTTAGTTCACTTCCATGGAAAAAATAAGAAAGCACAATTGAAAATCAGAACTCAACTAGGTCCCTTTGTTTTCAACAAAAGGGAAGAAGCTTGGAAGGACGCAGATAAAATGTTGAGAGAAGAGATGATGTTAAAACAAAGCTTCTACTGGTCACCATATGACCCTGAACACTTCATAAGATTTAGGAGGGTTAAAAATAAGCTCTCAGGCTATGTGCACAAGCCAATCCCCCACATTGAGCAATATGCAAATTTATCGGAATGGGTAGAAGGTTCTTTAGATGATGAGCAAATGTCTGAAGAGGAAAAATTGGAGAAAGACATGAAAGAAGTTGAAAAAAGAATTGACCTGGAATGTGTTCCACAGGTTCGCCCCATACAACCACAACCACTGGGAGTGAGCACATCAGTTGCTGCCTCACCACAGCCAGCCGGGAAGCCATATTGGAAGCAGGAAAGGACAAGGAAACAGAGTATTCAGAAGGACAGAGTACAATGGAGGAGAAGCCTCCTCTAAATCAGGAAAGAAACCAAGAACAAAGTCCCTCAACACATGCAAAAGCACCTGAAATTCCTGTGCTACCAACTCCTCAACAAGAGGAAAGAGGTAAAAAGAGGGACCAAGCAGAGAGTGCAGCCACAGGTACACCGACCGAGCAGCAGGGAGAGAAAAGGTAGAGGTTAAATCCCTATGCCGAAGAAGAAATCTCAGAGGAAACACTTGGAAACTTAAGAGGTGAGGGAACTTTAGGACAACTAATCCCTCCTATTTTGGAGACATCGGCCAGCTCCTTCCAGCAGGAGCGTGTTAGACAACCAGGTGGGGAGGTTTCGTCCTCCAAAAAGCAAACAGAAAGGGGTGCAGACATCAAAAGGGCCTTTACTGAAATCAAAGCTAGGAACGAATCGATAAGGTTCCAGCTTTATAATCAACTGTTGAAAATGGCTCCTACAAATCAACAGAGGCTGATGGCAGCCTATGACATGGAAGCAGGAAAAATAACTTTAAGTCATTTCAGACCTACCATGCAGCAACCACAATCAGCTGCAGATTACGTCAGAAACAATCTGGAAGTCCTTTCTAAGGACATACACCCTATAGACCAGATTGAGCTGCATAAGCAGACAAGGGAAATGGTGTACTCAACTCTGGCAGATAAAGCTCTGCTAGCTCATAGATTGCAGAACTCCTTGTATAATAACTCTGCCCAGTTAGAGTTGGAGAAGGCCTCATCATTGGCCAAAGATAACAGGATAAAATCCCTTGAGGAAATCATACTAGAGATGGGACATGACCCCAAGTATCCCAAGGGAACACAAGCCTTAATCAAGAAGAAGGAAGAGGACCTAGCAGCCCTCAGAAAACAAATGAAGTTACCACCAACTCTTCATCCTCAGATAGCAGAAGTAGCACAATAGAAAGAGATGGAGGACGTGTATACCTTGCTTATGAGAATGAATCAGAGAATACTGGACACTGAGAAAGCACTGGAAGAAGCTTTGCAAGGGAAGCAACCTGACTTATCTTTAAGGCCTTCTCCCTTAACTCCAATGATCTTGGCTCCCCCTCCAGCAGGTTCTACAACAGCGCCTCCACCAGCCTCAACTTCAGCAACAAATGTTTCAGCCACAACAACCATGTCAGAAACCCCAGCAGCAGTTGCACAAGAAGCCAATTTGGGCATGGAAGCCATGTTAAAAGAGATTAAGGCCCTCGAAGTTCAAATGATAGAAATGAGGGAAACCAAAGAAAAGCTAGCGAGAATTGAAGCTAGCTATGATAAATCAAAAATCACAGTTGCTAAGAAAACCAGGGAAATAAAGGCTCTAGAAAATAAAATAAAGGCCTTGGAGAAAGACCTCACTCTCCATGCGACCCTGGCTCAAATTAAAACAATTGTATGGGATAATATTGGCAAGGCTCTAGTTGAGAAATGGACAGGAATTCAAACCATTTTTGATCAAATAGATTTGATGGCAATAGCTCAGTATGAAACCGAAAAGGCCAGGGCATTATTGGCAGACAAGCCTGAGCTAGCCAATAAATTGATTCACTTTCTAAACACTCGTACTGGTGATCAGCTGACAGCACTGAACATTCAGAACAGAACAGAAACCATTGTGAGAGTTAAAAAGGTATTGACCATGAGGAACTTTGTCCAAACAATAGAAAGAAAGTGCCAAGAAATGCAAACAGAGGTACAGGCCTTCAGACAAAGAATGGCGGATTTACAAAGCAGAGGTTTACCCAGTCTGGTTACTAGCACGGGAAAATTATTAAAGCAGGAGCAGTATGCATATAGGCTACATACATACGTACAAAATTAGATCACTGCATCATCGAGAAACACTGAAGAAGTAACTCCTCTCACAGGGCAGAGTTTATACAATAAACTAGAAGATCTATTTTACATTGAGCATGAAATCAAGCATCTCTTTCCAGTCTGGCCTAATTATTATACATATACAAAAGTTGACGAGACTCTATTCAAACTAAGAAAACATCATCTACCGCCAGAAGATTGGTGGAAAAGTCCGCTTCATATTCTACAGTAATTTGAGTTTCTACATATTTTGCTTCTACAAGAAAATTGCATTGCACCATTTTGCTATCAGGAAAGTCCAAAGCAAACAACATATGGAATTGGCGCAGAGAAGCGTTTGGAAAAATGAACAGGTGGCAGGTGAAAAAGCACCCAGAACATCTCATCAACATGGCGCTCATCAACCGACTTTATCAGTCCAAGAGTCAACGACAATTAGGACACCTACAACGGCTAATTAAACACATTTACTTTCTCAGTTATTACTATGCAAATTTTTCTTCATGAATAGTTATTAAGCATGTCAGAGTAGCTGGACACAGTTATGTCCAGATATTTTCCCAATGGGATATTTTGTAAATAACTTCTATATATTCTGCGAAGGCAGATGTATTAAGGGTTGGTTGTTTTTTATAATTTTGGAGAATAGACTCTGAGGGAGACTCGCACTGTATGCTCAGAAATTTTCTATAATCAAAGATTGCTCACGAGCATGGAGGATGAAATGTTGCTGTGTTTGAATGGTTGAATATTAATTGTGAAATTCTTGTGCTGTCACATAACTCAATAAGTACTTGTTATCTCTATTTTCACTCATCAATTACGCTCTTAAACAATGGAAAGAAAGATTAGCTTAGAATTTGTTTAAATACACTCTATGCTCGATTTCTGCTATTTCTCCATGTTTTCATCTGTTTTAGGCATAAGTATGGATTCCATCTGGCTCATATTTTCCCTAATTCATCATGTGTTACAGTTATCCATGAATTCTTGACTGCTCATGGATACAGTTCATTCGTTTTCCCTCTTTTGAAAATGTTGAAAGATTCTTTTTACCTCTTATCCCTCAGCTTCCATTTCATCTCTTTATGCCCAAAGATTGTGTTATATACAACTACCTTGCTTCACATTTATCTTGTGACCAAGAAGAACACACCAACAGCTTAACTCCTTGACTCCATGCCCAATGGTTTGAAATTTTCTGCTCCATGCTTTGCCTATCCACTTGAAAATATTTTCCCTCCATTTGAAGCTCCATCCAAACTCAAAGCAAAACCTTTGAACTCAATAACTAGCCTAAAATCACCATCAACATAGTTAAATCATAAATAGAAAGCCCTCTCTGATTGCAGGTGGGCTAGAACCTGCAATCCAAAGATTGGTTTGTGGTTACCTCAGCTGTATCCCTACAGGAGCTTAGGGACAACCTGAGTGATAACACCAGTAATGAATCATTGAATCTTAGCCTTCTCCTCCTTGAGGCAAGTCACATACCTCAACAACTCCAAAAATCTACTAGTATACTCATCATCTATCATGGATCCCATCTTTAGCTCATAGAATTCTTTCACCCTATCATAAAAGTATATTTTCGACAGATACTTCTTCTTGAAAAGCCTCTCAAAATCACTCCAAGTCAAATATTCCTCATTTATACCTCTGACATTCTTCACTTCTTCCCACCAAATGTATGTTTTTCCTTTGAGACTGAATGTAGCCACTCTAGCTTTCATGTTCTCTAAATAGTCATGAAATTTGAAGAAATTCTTCATGCCTATAAACCATGCCTCTGCATCTTGTGACTTCTTTACCTCTCCATCAAAATTCGGTAGCTTTTATTTCTTAAACTCATCTAGAAAATACCCCTTATCACTCCTCCTATAAGGATGATATTGATGATGATCATATTGCTTATTTGAATTAGAAATAGAATCATACCTATGTCTATCTCTTCTCTTATCTGGAGTGTCGAACCATCATCTATCTCTGATTGTGTCATCTCTATTTTATCTGTGACCACCATGCGACCAACTACCATATGCCCCATTAGTTTTATCCTCCTGATCAAAGCTGATTTGAAGTGTTCCCAGTCGTTGTAGATCTAACAAGCTCTAAAGGATGACTGCATTTACCTCTGCTAACTTTTCTTTTGCCTATATGATTCTGTCATTAACTTCCTCACAAATCCTTATTTCTTCCTTTAAACCTCTCAGTGCCACTGTCAAGTTGGAAGAGTTCCCAACACCATACTTCTCTTCTAATTCATAGGGAGAGTCTTTGTAGTCGACCAGATTGCTAGCCATTTGATATTCCTTCCTGCAAGGTATATCATGTTAGTTAAACCAAATCACATTAAACCAACGTACCTTAGTATAGCTCAGGGAGGGTACCTTATCTGCAATATCAACAAATCAACATGATAAATGTATAACATAATCATGAAAACATGTAGAGACATAAAACATAAGGATATGAGCATGCAACCATAATTCTAGCTAGGGTCCATCCATCAATGCATGACCTCAACAATAACACACACCACGACCTCATGCATGAGAACCACCATCACTACGTCACTATACACTTGACCGCATGCAAGCATGAACTTGCATAAGTGATGCATAGCCATCCACACATCTACATAAACATGTATGATCAAGCATTAATGAACAATACTTGTATTCAAAAATGCATGAATGATACATGCAACCAAGCATACAAGAATGTAACCAAACATGCAAGAATGTAACCAAGCATACTACAATGATACATGTAAGTGACATAAATTGACATGTAACTAGTCATTTGCTCACAATGATGCATTCCACAATAACACCTCAAATTTCACATGACGACATTTCTACAACCATGAACAACATCATGCAAATGCAAAAAGCACATGTAATGCAAGGGTGAGAGACACACATGAAACTGACATGCATGCATGACCAACACATAACCCATCTAGTCTGAGGGGTGAACCATGCTCTAAGACCACTCTGCAAAACCCTCCTCCCACATCTACCCAAGAAACCAGCCAGCCTGGGTAAACATATGACTAGAGGCCACTATGATATGACTCAACCTCCTAAGTCATGTTAAGGAATTGGAACCAATGGAAACACACCATCCATACATTAATCATCAGCTATAGGACCCTCAGGAACCAATCCAATACTTTAGGCAACTTGCCTTGGGGTCCTGTTGTAGTGGCTACAACACCCTCCAAAATTTTGGCCCAAATCCAATTTCAGAGCCTCCTTTGAGAGTTTTACTTGATGTTTACATGCACTCGGGTTCACACTGTGAGCTTGTGCGAGTCTTTGCACCCACCTTGCTTGACCATTCAATGGAAAAAATTTTAATGTTGGTAACCATGTCTCGCTTACGACCATGTTTTGGTTATTGACAAGGTCTTCGCTTCATGTTTATATGTTGTGTTCGCTATGTAAACATCTGTCACGTTCACACACAAATCTATATGCACTGTCATGCAAGCATCATCGTGGTCGTTCATTGATCTATCACAAACGTAGCGCTTGTCAGTCGCACCATCAGTTAGTCATGTTGGGCATGTGTGTCTTGATGGTTTGAGGAGTCTTGTCATCAAGTCATGTGAGTGTGTGTTTGTAAGGTCACATATGTACAAATTCTCTCGCTCACACACATTCATTTTTTCTGAAGTTCTGACGGCCAGATCACCCTCTAATAGCTAGACCTTCACCCTCCCATTGACTCAACTGACTGTGACCCAGAATAGTGCAAAAGAACCCAGAAATCCATTTCAAGCTACGCTACCCACAAGCTGATCAATCAACCCTCCTACTGGTCAACCAGATATTTTGACCCAACAGTCACCCCGAGACCGATTCTCCTAAAAGATTGTGCAGAGGCTATAGACCATGCCCACTTCGCTGACTGAGAAAATTGCGTATGCAGGCCAAATAGACACCCAGTGCCCACCCTTTGTTATAGACATATTTGGGCACTGCAACCCCAATCTTATATGTCGATAAACAAAGGGCTCTTTAACCCCTAAAATTTTTGTTTCATACCCTAAAGGATCATGGTCAACTGATTACATCATTCCCCAAAAGTTCCACTTGAAAAACCACTCAGAACTGGCCAAAACTAGACCATACTGACTACTCCACTATTAGGGTGCGATGCATACTAACCCCTACACTAGGCAGGTGTGATGCATACTGAAGAGGCCTTCTATGGGGTGCGATGAGTGAGAATGGACAAATGTCTGAGACAGTTTGCTAAGTGGGTGCTCATGGAATCTTCTAGAAACTTCTCCAATGACACTTGCCTCTCTGAATTAGCCCACGGATGAGTAAGAGATCCAAGAACAACAAGTGGAATGACACTAATCAAAAACCCAGAGATCTATAAATGGATCCCTCATTTGAGAGATCTAGAGGCTGGAATTTTGTAATTTGTAAGGAAGTGCTGATAGTTTATCTTTGACAAAGAGCCTCGTATTGTTGGGTGATCTTGCTTTTCATGAGGTGAAGAGGGATCTGATGCTGGGAGGATGATGCTGGATCAGACAGTTGGGTTGTAATTCTCCCTTCATATTTAATAAATCTCTTTGAGCTTTCCTCCATATGATCATGTATTTGTGAATCTTGTTATTTGTGAATGCCATTGTATGTTAATTGTATTTCTGATTCTGCATTGCTTATGATATAACAGATCAAGATGCTTTGATGGTATTTTGTTACTTTGTTTCTACAGGTATTCTCTAAGAGGGATAAGTAAGAGAGGAGTTGCAAGCCCTATCAAGGGGGAGAGAAATCAAGCAAGGAGTCAAGCGGAAGATCCAGGTTGGTTCCTTTGCTTCTCTCTTATCTATCATACATAGAGGAAATCACAAATTGATTTGATTGTTTGTTTTTAGGATAGCTGCCAATCCTAGAGGGGTAGCAGATCGAAAAGACACTAGTTTTCTTGGAAACAAAATGGCGACTCCACTGGGGATCGAATAGATTGTTTGTTTGTTGATCGTTGTTTGCTTTATAAACTATAGATGGAGCCTGAAGTTAGCTAGATAACCTTCGAACTGCTCTTGCTCTGCAATTGCATAGTAGATGAATGTTGCTTCAGTCAATCTCTGATTTGGTTTAATAATTGAAAACTTGACTTACAAGCATTGTAGATGCCCTTTGGTAGCTTAGTAACCTCTTGAGATCATTCCTCTGTACTTTTCTCTTTATTGTCCATCATAGCTCAGATTAACTCACTAAAATCAACTGCAAATTTGAGTAAAAACCCATCTGAGTTGTGCTCCTTGGCCCATTGCATTGTCTGTCACTGTAAGCTAGTATACATTGCACTTCCCAAGTGTAGTAGGTGTGATGCATCCTTGTTTCTATGAAGCACAAGTGCAATGACTGAGTAATCCTATATCTCTCCTTGAAATTTGGGTTTTTTGTCCTTGTTTTCAGCTCTGTTTAGTTGTTTTGCTACTTGCGAATAGTATCTCATTGTTGATGCCTACTTGCATTACATAGATCAACCTCCATTGATTAGGATTAGTAAATGTTTTTATGTATTTGTCCATCATTTACAATCCTTTGTTGAAAAGTTGCTTAAATCGATCTGTCGTTTTGGTACAAAAGTGTCGTAACCGTTGTTTTATGTCAAGAAAGAGAAGTGTTGTTGAGTCTTCCTTCTTTGGATAGTCGATTAAAATTTTTGCCATGTATTTGATTTTATTTGTTGATATTTGAAGTGTTGAAAGCATCTTCTATTCGAAATTGAAAAATTTCTTTTAAGTCTTCCTTTCAATTTGAAAAAGAAATTGTCGAAATGTCGCTTTGAAGAAAATATTTCAAATCTATACTTAGTTTTCCTTTTTGGCATTTTTCACATTAAGGGGAACGAAAAAAAATACATGCATTTGCATTTGCATTTAGACTATGTACAAAAAATGATTTAGGAAAAGTGCATTTAGTGTGTGCTCTTTTCTGTTTGTTTGAAAGAATCGTAATCTTATTTCCTTAGTAGCTAGGATTTTCTTTGCTAAAAATAAACAACAATTGTTTATCATTTTAGATTGCATATTTAGGAATTTTACATCTACATCATGTAGTGAACCATTGAAAGGCAAACTTCTAAATAAGATCAACTCTAAAATAAATTCCAATGAACTTAACAATGCTTTAGAACCTAACGCAACACATCTAGAGGTCTAGGCTAGAGACGTGTTCTGGCATTGTAAAATCTAGTAACTATTGTTTTCATCGAAGGTTGGGTGATTCCTCCTCTTTGATGCGACAAATGCTAGCACAGACTTGTGCTCCTCGTACCATCGCGTATATATTGGGAGACCACAATAGGCTTATATTCTTTATCCATAGGAAGTCATGTCTGTCGCCCTATCAATCGCAACGCATTGAACACAACATTCGGGAAGATTGATTGCCATACATAAGTCCTTGGTAATTTCTCTTTAATTTATCACCAAGGTGTATATTGCAGTTTTGCGATTGGTTTGGTAATCCCTCTATCTAGATTTCTAGAGTAGTCACTTTCATTCCTTTTCGATCCTTAAAAGAAAAGGTCCATCTGAGCACTTGTCACTTCAAGCTCATTAAAAATTGAAGGGGACTAGAGTCATCTTTAGCTTTTTCTCGACTCTTAAAAATTGAAAAAGCAAAGTTGTGTCAAAGCGTCATTAAAAATTATTAATTCGGAATAAAATTATTTTCCCCTTAATTTTGAGTTGATCAAGTAATCTGCAATCGTGGAAGAAAGTCAATCAAAACTCTGTCGTTTGCAGAGACTAGCGAGTCAACCATCTTTGACTCTGGAAACAAAGCCATTCTGTGAAAAAAGTCTTGTTTAACTGAGTCCAATTCACTTGATTTATTTGAAACTTGTGTTTCAACATCGTCAGAGACTATAGTTACTCCAATCATTTCTGGTACATCTGCCTTTATAGAAGAAGTTCTGCAGTTACAAGAGGACATTAGAATTGATCCTAGTGTAATGGTAGACACTTCTATACCTGAAATAGCTCCATCTAGAGTTGATCCAGAGATTGAAGTTCACTTACCTGAACATCCGGAAGTTGAGTTCCAGAATTTAGAAGGTGTCACCCCTCCAGTACCTGTCACTGCGGAAGCTATACCTTCTTAGGCTCCAGAAATATTTTACGGACCTTATGGTCTACCTCTTCCACCTAGACTGATTGCTATATAGGAGATAGTAGAGGATCTTCCATCTAGTACCCCATTACATTTTGGAACTGGGATCCACTTATATCCTTCTACCCCTGAAGTTAGTTCTTTTAATCATCCTTCATCGCAAGTTCCTTTCGAATCTCTAGGAAATATTTTGGATAAACTAAAAATGTCTAAATAACCATCAACATATAGGATTGTGTCATCTAATACATCTATAGCAGAGCTTCCTACTACCATTCCTACAATGTTTGCTGGTATACCATCTATCCCGGCTAGTTATCAATCACTAGTTAGAGTCCACTCAGGGGCTATTTTGACGACATGGTCTGTTCCTATTTGTTCATTTGGAGTCCCATCTGGTATTTCTTATGTTGAAACTCAAAAAATTGGTCCTACTGCCAGTATCAATTTGGATAGACCAGTCTTCAAAGGCCGATATATCCTTTGAACACTGGGCTGCCACCATATCGAGGGCAGCATGCTTTTTCATTGTTCCCTCCTGGAGAACAACCATATGAGAGTTCACAACAAAATTCATGTCAAACTGGAATTACATCTAGCAGTTGGATACCAATATTGCCTCAAAAACCAAGGGTTATATATTCAATGCAGCTGGACCAACCTGTGTCGAATATTCCCACTACACCTGCTATTGTCACTGTGTCGCAAGTACAAGCACTGCCTATTGTGTGTCAACCTCAAGTCTCTTAAGTTGCAATACAACAGCCTCTTGTCTCTACGGCTCAATCACAACCTCAGATTAGTGCTTCCTTACGTGGAACGACTCAGGCTCAAATGGGTACTATCACTCCACATCTTGATCAATCTTCTAGTATTGGGCAACAGCAAATGGTCCAACAACCATGGCTAGTACAATATCAACAACCGCAATTCCAACAAACTTACCAAGGACTTGAGCAAAAAAGCTTTGTAGGTAATGGACAACCACATTTTCAAAACAGTTATCAAAAACCATACTATAATGGTTATGTCCAACAACCTTATCAAAGCTACCAGCATCAGATACATTATGCTGGTATGCAAAGACCTAATGCTCAAGCAATCCCATCTGATACTAGGTATGCTTCACTAAACCTGAATCAACAGTTGCCTTTTGTAGAAACTCTAGAATTACCAGATTTGAACCGGCTGACAAATGATCCAATTGCATACGCCCCTTGGTGGCCAACGATTTCTCATAAACTTCCCTCCAATATTCCTAAATTCAATAGAAATCCAAGTGAAGATCCATCGAATCATGTAATAACTTTTTATTTGTGGTGTTCATCTAACACCCTAAACAATGATTCGATTAGGCTTCACCTTTTCCAGAGAACGCTCACTGGTCCGACAATGAAATGATATATTGAATTGCCTAGAGCTTTGTTTGACAACTTCAGTGCCCTTGCCACCACTTTTCTAACCCACTTTCAGCTACCTATAAGGTATGAAATGCAAATAGAACTCCTTTCCAACTTTAAGAAAACAATAGCCACTCACATATCTGATCATATTCATGAGTGGCAACGTCATCGTCGAATGGTAAAGACATATGTTCTTGATCAACTTCTAGCTGAGTGGTTTATTAAGTCATTATTGCCTTCTATTACTGAGGATGTGGTGAAGGGAGGAGTTGTCATTGAAGAGAAAGTCATTGCTTGTGCTCAATATTTAGATTTAATGTATACTCAGTCTGGCACACTCTACAACAAAATTCCTGACGCTCCTAGACCATAATTTTCCCTTCCTCCCCCTCCTAAATCAAATAGGGACTCTCACGCTGGTGACAGTGTGATCGGTACCTCAAGTACACAAACCAAAAAGGCTCCATCTAGTGAAGCCCTTACAGTTTCTAGTCAAAAAGAAAATGACAAACCTCTTGCCTTGGAGATTAAGCCATGTCATCTGACAAAGGCAAGAATCCAAAGCAACCATGGGGCAAGAAAAAAGGGAAAATTAATAAGAAGAAACAGGAAAATTCACCTCCTGAAAAGACTTCTAAAAATCCTACTGGGTGAAAGAAACCTCATGATCCATGTTACATATGTAACGAGGCGCATTGGAGAAGAGATTGTCCACATCGAGCTAAGGTTATGACATTGTTAAAAACTTCAAATATCTCGGCGATGTTGACTAATCCGTTTCCAAACCCATAAACCAATCTGGTTGCTATCGATCCTGCTTCCACATCACAAGTACTTATGCTATCGATCTCAAAACAACAAAATGATGCTTTGATATCGACAAGGAATTAAGATTATGGGAATCCACAGTTGTTGAACAATAAGGCTACAGGTCAACCCAGTAGTTCGACAACAACTTCGCCAGAAGTAGTTCAACAACAACTTCGCCAGAAGTAGTTCGACAACAACTTCGCCAGAAGTTGTTCCACCCATCATTCCTGAATTAACTATAAAGCTGCTAAAGGGAGTAGTACATAAATCGACATTTAATCCTCATGCTCGAGATGCACAGAATTATAATATAGTGGAGGATCTGGCTCAATTTCCATCTGCTATGTCAGCGCTTGAAGTACTGCAGAATTGTCCCTCCCAAAAGCAAGCTTTGTTATCAGCAATAGGTGGGGTTGATCCAGCGGATTCCAATCTTGTGGCCTTTAACCATAAAGGATACGAACCTCAGTTACCGGCCCAACTCACTTTCCTTATACAGGTAAAATCACTCAATAAAACTGTTCATGGAACAATCATTGATGAGGGGGCATCTACCTGTATTATATCAATGAGTTGCTGGAAATATTTAGGTTGACCACCCTTGTCATGATCATCAATGACATTTAAAGCATTTGATGGAAGAACATACACACCATGTGGGAGTTTAAGTAACTTACAAGTTGAAATAGGGGGAAAAAAGTAGAAATTGAATTCGAGGTCATTGATGGAAACCTTGACTACAATATCTTACTGGGAAGACCCTGGATTTATGCTATGGCCACCGTTGTGTCAACATATTTTAGAAAGATTGCATTTCCCTTCCAAGGTGGAAGTACAATCATTGATCAACTAACCTTTTTCCCCAACAGCTCACAAGCTACTGGAATCATTCTCTTGATCCATGGAAGTTCTCAATCGCTTCAAAATTTCGGAGTAGGTCTCCTAAAGGACCCTTCCTTAATGGGTACTTTTGCCCTCCCGCCTCCAAGTAATCTGGTGGAAGTGGCCACAGTGGAAACCTGTCATATGATGTCTTGTACATCATAAAAGATTAAGAAGAACTCTAACCATTTTTATAGTGTGGATTATCGCGAGGTGTTGCCCCCAAGCCCCATAGAATATTTGTAGCAATCAATTTTCTGCGCCTGGGTGGCGAGCCCAAATCAACACTCAATGAGTGTTTCAATAAATATGTCACTAGAGTATGGTACCTCTTCCAATCCTTGGTCTAGTATACATTCTACAGACGAAAGGAATCATTCAGTTGATGATGATAGGAGAGATGCCATGGGAAGATTACCACCATCGTTCCCACCAAGATAAAAATGAAGATTATTCAAGCGACCTTAATCATCCTTCAGTTTTTTATTTTCTATCAAATACTGTAAATACAGTGGATTTCGAGTGAAATCTGTCCAATATTGAGGAAACTATCGCCATTAATATCTCGACCAAACCTAATGTTGTAGAGAATATTCATGTTGGCAAATATTGTTCTCCTTCGGAACTTGAAATATACTACGTTCTCTTTCGTGAATTCAGAGATGTCTTTGCATGGTCATATGAAGAAATGCCATTCATTGACTTGAGAATCGTTGATCATGAAATCAAGATGTATCCAGCTGTCAAACCAATACGACAATGGCTTTGACCTGATCCACCATTCACCTTTATCTACACCGTAGACGAAGCAAAGGATGTGTTTTGTCTAGCTACTGATGAAACCATCCTACCTAACCTTAGTAGTTCCTTAGCTTTCTAGTTTTTCTAGCTTTCTAGCTTTTTAGTTTTGACATTTCTAGCTTACATAAAAATAAAGTTGAGCATATGTTGTCGCATGGTTTAAGCTCATTAAAAAATGAACCAGGCTATGAGCAATGTTTCCGCAAGGTTCAATCTCGTTAAAAAATAAACCTGCCACTGAGCATATGTTACCACAAGGTTCAATCTCATTAAAAAATAAACCCACCTTCGGTAAAGAACCTTTGTGATTGCCATGCTATCAGCCTTTTGAGCCTTGGTTGTGTTATGCCATCAGCTCCTTCCTTTTGGTCGATCAAATGCTTCCACTTGATTGTTTACCCTTTTGAGGAATAGCTGCGATGAGTGGTCCTGTTAGCCAACCTCTTCACATCACCATGTTTTGAGAAGTTCCAAGCTTACCTGGAACCAATTGCTACCCTAAACGCCACTCATTCCTCAAAAACGAGTCTCCTTTAAACTCTTTTCAGACTCATTAAATATGAAAAGATTGTTGAGCTATTGTCTTTTCCAGCTCGTTAAAGTAATAGAAATGCCATCCCTCCTATATATTTTAATCTTTTTCAGACTTGAGGGGTTATCTCATGAAAAAGTTCGAGCGCTTGTCTTTTCGGCTCGCTAAAGTTATCGAAATGTCATCCCTTTTGTATTATTTTATCCTTTTTCAAACTTAAGGGATTATGCTACAAAAAATAACCACTAGAGTTTCAATTTTATCCCTTTTCAAACTCTCTAAACCTGAAAGGACTGAGTTATCCTTGTCGTTAAACTCGTTAAAACAATAGCAACAAACTTGTCCACCCAGACAAGAATGAGTTTCATTGTCGCTAGGCTCGCTAAAACATAGCGATAGGTTTGCCCGAAGGGAAAATTATAGAACAAGCATATGTTATCCTCCTCAAGCTTGACAAAAATAAAGAGGTATTGATCAGCAATGACTGGGGAAAAAGGGAAGAAAACTTGAAGAATTTTATTGGTAGCAAGTCACTCTTGAACATGACACTTTCACTCCATCACCATGATTGAGTCAGGTTGGGTTATTCCATTCACCAGTCATATCACCATTGTTCCTCCATACCATCCATATTTTGGGGTTAACGCTACCAATCCATCTCAGTGTTGCCGATATGTTCAAGAGAAGTCATTAAGAGAATTCACCATCTAGTTAATGCCTCATCCACTGCAATACCTTCACCCTCCATTTTTCATGACCGCCATTCTTGAACCTTGTATCATTAGATTGTTTTCACCTCCAGCAAATCATTTTCTTCATTTCATGTCATAGATGTGGGATACATTAAGGCCCTCCTACGACGGGTCACTTCTTGTCGACATCATATCAATATCCAAGAAGTTGACTTAGAAACAACCCTTTCAGTACTTTGAAGCTTGCATGCCTCAATGACAAGTTTCTCACTTCCGGTGACAGGTTTACATCAATGGCCTTCGACTGAAATATTTTGTGTGGTGTTCGACATCAGATCATATATTCACACCACGTGAATTGTACTGTAGTACCTAGAGGGTCATTATCTTTATCGGTGATTCCTCTCATGCCTGTTAACAGCTTATGTTATTGCCTAGTAATTAGGTGATGTATTTGCATGTTCGACTTCAGAACATCTTTTCACATGGATCAACTTGTACATCGAGCGAAGATTGAATGAGTTTGAAGACCCTAGATCTAGTTTCATCCATCTGGGCTGTGATATATTTAGGAATATAAAGATATCATATGTACACATTATCTACATAGATGATCACCCAAGTTAGGGATGATGACTCTACACATAAAGAATCACTAGTCTGCAACTGCAGACGATTATCTGTCCTATGTACATGAAAATGAATTTATAAAGCTGAGCATGGGAATGCCTGCCTCAGTTAGATCATGAAAATAATATGATGATGATGTATTGTATTGTATCTTATACAGGTCACCTTCTAGTTTGAATACCTTGGATCCTCATGATAAAGCATTTCACCCGACATCAAAAGATTTACAACTTCATGCTTTAGGGGGCAACTGTTATAGACATATTTGGGCACTACAACCCCAATATTATATGTAAATAAACCAAGGGCTTTTTAACCCCTAAAAGTGTTCTTTCATACCCTAAAGGATCATGTTCAACTGATTACATCATTCCCCAAAAGTTCCACCTGAAAAACCACTTAGAACTGGCCAAAAATGGACCATAATGACTGCTCCACTGTCAAGGTACGATGCATACGTACTCCTACCCTAGCTAGGTGTGATGCATACTAAAGAGGCCTTCTGTGGGGTGCAAGGAGTGAGAATGAACAAATGTCCGAGACAGTTTGCTGAGTGGATGCTCATGGAATCTTCTAGAAACTTCTCCTATGACACTTGCCTCTCTGAATTCACCCAGGGATGAGTAAGAGATCCAAGACAACAAGTGAAATGACACTAATCAAAAACCCAGAGATGAATCACACACTTGTAGACATCTATAAATGGATCCCTCATCTGAGAGATCTAGAGGCTGGAATTTTGTAATTTGTAAGGAAGTGTTGATAGTTTGTCTTTGAGAAAGAGCCTCTTATTGTTGGGTGATCTTGCATTTTATGAGGTGAAGAGGGCTTTGATGCTCGGAGGATGATGTTGGATTAGACAGATAGGTTGTAATTCTCCCTTCATATTTAATAAATCTCTTTGAGTTTTCCTCCATACGATCATGTATTTGTGAATCTTGTTATTTGTGAATGCCATTGTATGTTCAATGTATTTCTGATTCTACATTGCTTATGATATAATAGATCAAGATTCTTTGATGGTGTTTTGTTACTTTTTTTCTACAGGTATTATCTAAGCGGGATAAGTAGGAGAGGAGTTGCAAGCCCTATCAAGGGGGAGAGAAATCAAGCAAGGAGTCAAGCGGAGGATCCAGGTTGGTTCCTTTGCTTCTCCCTTATCTATCATACATAGAGGAAATAAAAAAATTGCTTTGATTGTTTGTTTTTAGGATAGCTGCCAACCCTAGAGGGCTATCATATCAAAAAGACACTAGTTTTCCCTGAAACACCCTTGTCTCCCTCATAAAATTACGCAATTTTCCCAGCTAGACGATCAGTCAACCAACCAGCTTCTCACTCAAAAACTGCGTAGATTTCATGAGAAAGTCCTCTGTAGCCCAATAGTCCACTTAGCCCAGAAACTGTGCAGAGATGGTCAGCAAGCTAGCCTCACAACATCAGTGCAATTTTTCCCACCAGCATCCCGCTGCTAGCTCCCTCTAGGAAATGCAGAGTTTTTGTTGTCGAGCTCCAGCAGCTCGCTGCCAACTCCATCCAAGAACTACACAGTTTTTGCTTCCAAACTCCCACTACCCATACCCTCCAGAAATTGCACAGATTTTTCCTACCCATCCTTCCTGCAACCCAAACTTCTCCTCCAGAAAATTGTGCAGATTTATCCTCCAGCTGAGCTAGATCTCATGGACAGTCACTGCCAATCTAGATTGCCCATCCCCAACTCCCAATGACTTCTATGTAGTTTTCACTAGTAGTGCTCGGATCCCTCATCCCAACTCAAAAATTTCTTTGCGCAGTTTCATAACCTTGTCTTCTCTCCTAGTCACCTAAATACGAAACGATCATGTTTCATGGTAGACTAGGAGGTTTATGTATTTGATGTTGTCTCATCATGAGTGACTGCAGATACAGGTACACGAATAAACATGGCACCATGACGGATGGGATGAACAAGGGGAGTACATGCAAAAGGACATGTTTGTGAATGGACAAACAAATGATGTATGCAAAGATATGTGTTCACAAATGAACGATCATGCAAAGATGTTTTCACAGATGGATGGATGGATGAACATGAAAAGATGTGTTCATGGAAGGATGGAAAAACAGATGAACATGCACTTTTCGCGAACGGATGAACCTGTGAAGCATGCCAACATACAAGAAAGGAATAATGTGTGAATGAAAAATCAAGTGAACCCAACGACCATCAAAGACTCCGCGCATCTTGTCATGCAGAGGTGAAGTTGTGACACACCATGAGGACATCCATCACCCAACAACACTACAACTTGACATGCAGGCTAGAAGCAGCATGAATGTACCAGCATTGTCATGTTAAGTCTTGTCATGAGTCATGTCGTCCACGTCCCTACTATGGGCCATATTTTTCATCAATGTAATGTAATCTGGAAGTCCAAGAGACCCACCTTTCATATGAAGAGTCATGTAAAGTTGAAAGGTCATGAAAATAAAAAAATCATGAGGGAAGTCAAACAGTGACAAGGGTCAGTTTCACACTTGGCTACAAATATCCCCTCATTTGTACATGCAAAGGACTCTTCACCTTGGCTCCTCCCACATATCCTTCAGAGTCTGTAATATTTTCTTTGAGGAGTGAGTAGTGGCTCCAACACCCCACCCATGGGGTTAGTGATGGTGTATCAATGTGTCTTGGAAATTTTGCTTAATTCAGAAGCCTGCTAATAGGCCAACACATTTTCACATCTGTTGTAATTGTTTGTAAGATTCATCTTGAACACTTGTGATGCATGTTGCTTTAACCTATCTTTAACACTTGGATTCATTCAACTATTTTGATACATATATACTAATGAAAATGTGTTTTATAAGTTTTTATCATTGTCCTGCTCGTTTTGGTTACCTCTCGGACATCAAACAAAACCTTTCACATAAACTTGCTATAACCATTGTCGCACTCACACAAATTTCCCACTGAGTGGTGTACATGTTATCTTCCCTTGTGTGTTGTGACTACCGCATTCGTGTGGATTCCTTCCTCGGAAGCTGTGCACGTCCTGTTGTGTTGTGTGTTCCTAACATAGTTTCTTTTCCTCCTGTCCGACTTCGGACTCACTCCCACCCTTTCTCTCTCTAGTGAAAGAACCTTAACACAATTAATGCTATCAATCACCGGGCATGCAATCCTCACTACTCGAAGAATATGCAGACAAATATCATGTGCTGACAAGCAAGAGCTAAGGAAAACATTTAAGATAATGGAAACCAAGCCATCATATCGGATGGGATTCCCACACCAAACAATATGAGGTCTAGTTGGGACTTCATACCGATGTGATCCTCTGAATGTTGGTGGGTCCAACACCGTCAACATTTTTGGTGCTAGAAGAAGGGCCACAAGTTGTTTATGGCTAAACGTCCTCTCACACTCACTCATCAATCATCTGGTCAAGGCAATAACTCACAGTCCTTCTCACCTTTGCATGACATTGTAGTTGGTTACTACTCACCTCCCAGGATTGAACACAAAATTTCGTATCACCACCTTTTCTCCATCCATCAGTTCATGAAATCCATTAGACTAATCCCAGGAATAAAACATATTCAATATGCATTAGGGAAACTAAAACCCACTCCCACATGGGTTTTTGTATCATCAGTGGAAGAATAAGTTCTTGCCACACTTGAAGGTCTGGTAGAAGCTGTTGAAGACAACAAGGAGCCTTCAATCTTCCAACAAGGAGAAAGAGACACCCTTGTAATCTTGGGCTCAGGCTCCAGTATAGGAGGTGGAGGGGAAGGTAGCGGAGGAGGTAGAGATGGAGATGAATGAACAAACTTAGAGCTGGAACCGCCAGATTCTAAAGAAGAGGAGGAGGACAAAGAATAAGAAGAGATGGCTGATCAAAATTTGGAATGTATGACTCAGGGACCATTGGCTCTCCTAGGTACTTTGCAAAAGATGACAAATCGGGGGGAGAGAATAAGCATAAAGTTCAATCCTGACAACACAGTGAAGGTAGAATACCATGTGGACAACTTCTAGCTGCAGCTGTAGACCCTTGAGGTACAGTACGATGAAGGAGCATGTAGATTAATAAGGGGAGTTTTGAGGCCTAAAATGGGCCTCCTAAGAAAAATGTACAACAAAAATAAACTTTATAAGAACCAACAGGATTCAAGATGATGATGTCAACCATGGGGGACGATTCACCATTTTTGGAGTAAAAAAGTAAAAAGATTAAAAAATAATAAAATAATAAAACTACCTTTTCAGCTTGTACTTTCAACTTATCTCCCTAAGGGTTTACTCAAATTTCAAGCAATAGTACTCTTTGGATGTAAAATTTAATTCCTCATCCAAGGAGTACCCATGTTGCATACTTTTGATGGACACTGCTACATAAAAAATGAGAAATACATGAAAAGAAGTGATTGCAGTCACATTTTTGATGTATTTCTCATTTTTCAAGTAGTATGGTCCATATAAAGTATGAAAAACGTGTACTCCTAGGATGAGGAATAAAATTTTGCATCCAACGAGTGTTTTCTCTCGAAGTTTGAGTAAACCCATAGGGAGATAAGTTCAAAATACGAGTGGAAAAAATAGATTTTTCTTTTTTCCCTATAAAATTTGATGATGTAATGTAATCTTATTTTATTATTTCCACTATTATTTTATAATTCCTTTAGGAGGCCTATTTTAGACCTCAATATTCCTCTAATTTTTTCCATGTAACTTGGATGGTCACACATCAACATGGTATCATAGCCTTCCTTTCAACTCCATATAGAACTGGGGTGCATTCAAACACACGTTTCTTGAAAAAATTGCTCACGACAAGACCCCTGCCATGTTGCTCAAAGAATTAGGAAGCCTGAATATGGAGGGGAAAGAAAAGGTAAAAGGCTTCAATCAGAGGTTTTTGTGCATATTGAACAAGTTTGCAGCGGACACAAAACCTCATGACTCCATTATTGTTGATTACTACACGTCCGCACTGCCGACCAACATTGCACAGTTCGTCAAGCGAGTTGTGAAACCAAGATTAATGGAAAATTTCCAAGAGGCAATCGCTATTGAGAAAGCCCTGCATGTGATTGGAGTCATCAAGGATGATGAACCAACAAAGGACTCTAGGGATGTGAGTAGGAAGTCCTAGGCAGTAGCGAGCAGAGGTAGAGACAAGGAAACAAGTGATATTGAAACCCTCCTTCGCCTCGTCAAGAACTTGACATTAGAAGTGTCTGATTTTAAACAATAGAAAATAGACACGTCTACAAGAAACCATCTACCTAGACAGAGACAAGGAGGCATGTCATTAGGCAACAACCGTCTCCTGATGAAAACTATGCAGAGCTCTGTGTTCTAGCTAAAACTGTGCATGAACCCCGAATTTTGTTCATTTCATGAAGATGGTAACCTATAGAATTCTTGTTCAGACTAGAAGTGAGTTGCAGACTCAGTATGAAGTCGTACCTTTGACATGGACACCAGTATTTAGGAACAACTAGGAGATAGAGATAATGACAAAGATGTTGCGCCTAATGAGGCATAAAGTTTTGGGCATGCGGTAAACATGTATCAATGCACACAAGCAATGCTGAAGACAAACACTAAGAAACAACCCCAAAAGAAAAATGATCGTTACAATCTTAGGAGTAAGGGGGGCTCCCCTATAGCTAGGGAAGTGCAAGAAAAGATGAGACTACTAACGAGGAAGGTTGATCCACTACCCGTCCCAAAGAAGAAAACACAAATCAAGCCAGGGAAGAGAGCGGTGGGAAAGAGTACATCCATGAGCAACAAACTGAAGAATACTATGTTGGACAACACGATCACCAGTCTTACCCCAGGCACCTCAATGAGTCCACCCCCTTTGGATTACAACATTGTTGATGACATGAAGAAAACTCGCGCGAGCATTAGTTTGTTCATGTTAGCTAAGATCCAAAGTTAGCGGAACATCCTGCTACACACACTGGGACATACAATAACAGACATCACACCCTCTACCAGCAAGGGAGAAAGCATACCTACAATATCTCTTTCAACTGTGCTAAACACAGTCTAGATGGAAGAAGCAAACTCAGGTAGCCCTCCATTCCTAATCTCATTTGAAATCTTCAACTGTAATGTTCACAACTACTTGGTTGATTCTAGCATGGTAGCCAACGTCATGTCACTCTCCATTTCCAAGAAGATCAATGTGCAATGGAGCAAGACATCCGCTCAAATCATCCAACCTGAATGAACATCTGTACTATCCATTAGTGAACTTTGAGGTGTGATCATCTGACTATCTCATGATGATCGGGTCCACCAATGCATCAAAATTGTTTTTGTGGACATACCGGAAGCATATGGCTTACTACTCAGCAGAGACTAGTCTACCAAGCTAAACAGATACTTCACTACGAATTGGTCGCACATGTGGCTTCCATATAAAGGTAAAAACATTCAAATCCGGGTGTTATTAGAGAAGTATATGAGCCACAATGTCACTCCCATCAATGGAGAAAATTAACCATTGGCCTTTGCAAAAATCATGTTTGGTAACTGCCTACTAGAAATATGCACAACCAACTCCAACCCCACCAGACACATAGTTGGGTCTCTTTCCTTTCCCAACTGATGGAAATGAAGCATGTACAATATATTGTAACAATAGTAGCAACAAAAATAGCAATAGTCTAAGTGCATCGAATGATTCGTGTACAGACAAGTTGTGGACCATGTATTTGGACATATCAAAGACACAGGATGGATCAGGGGTCGGGTATGTCTTGATCTACCCAAACTACAGGAAACATTTGATTTTGAGTCCCTTGGATTTCGAGTGCACAAACAATGTTGCTAAGTATAAATAACACATGTTGGGCTTGTAGAAATCCATCAACCTCAACGCGGTAGGTGATTTGGAGATAGTGGTATGATAGGTACGTAACACCATTCATTGTTTATCACCACATCTTAAAAGTTACCAGCAAGAGGTATGACGATTGATCTCTAACTTTCAAGAATTTAACATTGCTGTTGTACCATGTATGCGTAATGAAGCTGCCAATTCTTTGGAAAATGCAACCTCTAAGATGTCACCAATTAGGGATAGATTTACTATTGAAATTTTATATAGACCATCTATCCTAGATAACATAACTAACTTACGTGTGTTTGATGATGATCAACAGATACTGCATTTCATAGCCAACACTAGCACCTTCAAGGATGCAAGGATATATGAAGATGAGCATGAGCAATCTCTGTAAGGAGAAGCTGGTAGCAAGAAAGGCCACCTCATCCTGAACGGAGTGGTATCATTGGAAAATATTTATGACTTATAAGAATGCTTTCAGGGGTTGAGGAACGACAAAACCACAATTCTGCCATGATTCACGAGCTGATCAACTTGGGAATAGAACAAGGTCCAAAGTTCATCAATCTCGGTACGTGTTGCACACAACAAGAGCCTTTATCCACTTTTTCAAACAATACCAGGATGTGTTTGCGTGCATCCACATTAAGGTATGTGAGCTGGTTTCTATTGGCCCACATTATTTATTGATGCACACATTTACACCCGCAAGTGCCCAGTCTATCAGCGATGTGCCGATAGAACACGAAGGTCAAAAACCCCATTGCACCCTGTTGTAGTGAATGAACCATTCCAACAATGGGGCCTAGACATCATTGGGGAAATTTTCCCACATTCGTTAAAACATCACCACTATATTCTGACAACAACTGATTACTTCACATGGTGGAAAGAAGGAGTTTTGCTAAAGCAAGTGAATGACCAAGAGGTCTTTAGCTTCCTCCAATAGAACATCATCTCACGCTTCGACGTTCTGGTATCACTTGTTTTTATAATTCAACATACTTTTCATCTTTGAAACTTTATGATTTTGCATTACAAAATGTTATTGTGCTGAAACACTCATCTAACTACTACCCATAGGGAAACAGTCTCGCAGAATCTACAAACAAAAACCTTATCCACAAAATAAAAAATATTGTTTACTCTGATCAGTGCAATTGGCATTCCTCCCCAACAAATGCATTATGGGATGACCGTGTAACACCCAAACCCTCTCTGAATAGCTCACCGTACTTCCTAGTCTATGGAAAAGAGGCCATTCTACCACCCAATATCCACTTTCCTGCACTTCAACTATCTCAAGAATCCCAAGGAAAGCCTTGCCAACTAGTTCAGTGTAGGATGGATACACTCCATAAGCTTCAGGAAGAAAGGATGAAATCAAAAGAAAAATTTACACTCCACCAGAACCGTATTAAGATATGGTTCGATAAGAAGTCTGCAGGGAAATCTAACTTTGGTGTTGGTGTCTTGGTCTTGAAATGGGATAAATCCCATGAAGACAAAGGCAAGCATACGAAGTTCCAGTCATTGTGGATTGGTCTGTAAACAGACCATGAGAAGCTTGGCCCACACACATATCATCTGCAATCATTTGATGGGAGCATTAACAACCTTCCTGTTAATGGCCAAGATCTCAAACACTACTTTAAGTAGGCTGAGCCATGCCCTGCAACATGTACATAGTCTACTTACTACTTGTTATTTTTACTTTGTTTGCTTTGCTTTCTATTTTTTTTTTCATTTTGTTTGGTTTTATTGATACCTTTCTATTTTATTTTTGGGAAATAAATGCTACCATCTATTGAGTTCTGGCTTTTGAATGAGTCTGTGGCTGAGATATGAAGAGACTTGTGACACTACAACAATTGGCCAGTCTTATGTCCATCTTCTTTGTGTTTGGCTATAACCTTTGACCGATGAAGCCTTGATGGAAAACACAAATCATCTACAAGGAGAGCTTGGGTCCAACCATGAACCTGTGTGCACAATGGGGAGCCCATGCCTATACTCAGCCTTCTACTATGTGTGTCCAAGCTCATCCAACTAGTAAAAACAAAGAAGGGGAAAATCTAAACAAGAAAACCTATGTCAGAGTTCTCACATGCTTCTCTGAAGGAAGAACTTTTTCTACTCTCAATAAGGTAGGATCCCTCTTCCACCCAAAAAATAAATAAGTGCCTATGCACAGTCCTCTTAAAAAATACAAAAGCGAAAGAAGAGAAAGGCTTCCTGCTCAAAGAGGTGAAGCATGCAACTCCACTGGGGTACTGACCAAGCTTGCTAGTAGTGGAGCAATCCATGTGTTCCTGCATGACTCCGCCAGGGTACTGTCCAAGCCTATTTGTAGTAGAGCAACACCAAAGATGAAAACTTATAATATGAAAATTTTCAACTTGCAAGACAAACTACACTTCCTAATTTTGAAACATTGTGATCAAGATCAATTTTTGTTGTGTTTGACTGAGTTGGAAAAAGGTGAACCATGCATGTCCATGGGGTAAGTGGGGAAGCTGAAGTAACCCACACAACAATTCAATACCCCCAAAAATATCAAGGCCTTGTGCTATCAATGAACCAAAACAAAGAATTTGGAGTTCTACTAGTGTGTCACCAAGTATTGTAGTGGCTGCAACACCCTCCAAAATTTTGGCCTGCATCCAATTTCAGAGCCTCCTTTGAGAGTTTTACTTGATGTTTGCATGCACTCGGGTTCACCCCATGAATTCGTGTTATTATTTGAACCCACCTTTCTTGATCTTTCAACGGACAAATTTTTCATGTTGGTAACAATGTGTCACTTTCAACCATGTTCTGGTCATGTACAAGGTCTTTGATTCATGTGTACACGTTGTGTTCTCTATGTAAACATCCATCACACTCACACACGAAGTTGTATGCACTATCATTCAAGTGTCGTTGTGGTCATTCAACGATCTATCACAAGCGTTGTGCTTGTTTCTCGCACCATCGGCTAGTCATGTTGAGCATGCATGTCTTGATGGTTTGAGGCATCTTGTTGTCAAGTCATATGAGTGTGTGTTTGTAAGGTCACATATGTAAAAATTCACTCGCTCACACACTTAGTCACTTTTGTTGAAGTTCTGATGACTAGATCACCCTCTAACATCCTAACCTTCACCCCGCCATTGACTCAATTGACTATCACCCAGAACAACGTAGAATCACCAAACAAACCATTTCAAGTTATGTTTCCCGCCAGCTGATCAATCAACCCTCCTATTGATCAACCAGAGAGTTTGACCGGACAATCACCCTGAGACTGATTCCCCTAAAAAAATGCACAGAGGCTGTAGACCATTCCCGCTCCACTAACTAAGAAAATTGTGTAGGGAGGTGGGACAGACACCCAATGCCCGCCCATGTCTCCCTCAAAAAATTGCACAATTTTCCCAGCCAACCTGCTAGTTAGACGACCAGCTACTCACCGAGAAAACTGCGCAGATTTCATGAGCAATCCCTCTATAGCCCAACAATTCGATCAAATCAAAAACTACACAGAGGTGGTCAGTAGGCTAGCCTCCCAGCATCAACGCAATTTTTCCTACCAGTAACTCCCAGTAGCCCACTGCCAGCTCCCTCCAGGAATTGTATAGTTTTTGCTGCCAAGCTCCCGTAACCCACTGCCAGATCCCTTAAGGAACTACACAATTGCTGCCAAGCTCTTGCTGCATGCTCCCTCTAGAAATTGAATAGATTTTGCCTACCCAACTTTCCTGCAACTCGAACTGATCCTCCCAAAGATTGCGTACATTTGTCCTCTAGTTGAGCCAGATCTCACGAAAAGTCATTGCTGATCCAGATTTTCCCGTCACCATCTTCCAGTTACTTCTGCACAATTTTCACCAGTAGTGCCTAGAGCCCTCATCCCAGCTCAAAACTTGCCTTGTATAGTTTCATAACCTTGTCTTCTCTCCTGGTCACCTACATCTGAAATGATCATGTATCATGGTAGACTAAGAGGTTTATGAATTTGATGTCGTCTCATCATGAGTGACTGTAGATACACATACACGAATAAACATGGTGTGACGACGGATGTGATGAACAAGGGGAGTACATGCAAAAGGACATGATCATGAATAGACGAACAAATGATTCATGAAAAGAGATATGTTCGCAAATGGATGATCATGCAAAGATGTGTTCGCAAATGGACGGATGGAAAGACATGCGAATATGTGTTCGCGGATGGGAGGATGGATGAACATGCACTTTTCACGAATGGATGAACCTGTCAAGCATGCCAACATACAATCAAGGAACAACATGTGAATGCAACATCAAGCAAACCCAACAACCATCGAAGACTTCGCACATCTTACCATGCGGAGGTGAAGCTGTGACACACCATGAGGAAATTCATCACCCAGCAACACTACACCTCGACATGCACATCAGCAACAACACAAATGTACCAATACTGTCATGTCAAATCCTATCATGAGTCATGTCGTCCACATCCCTACTGTGGGCCGTATTGTTCATCAATGTAATGTAATGTTGAAGTCCAAGAGACCTACTTGTCATATGAAGAGTCATGTAAAGTTGAAAGGTCATGGAAGTCAAACAGTCATGACGGAAGTCGAATAGTCACAAGGGTCAGTTTCACCCTTGGCTATAAATACCCCCTCATTTGTACATGCAAATGACTTTCACCTTGGTTCCTCCCACATAGCCTTGAGAGTTTGTAATATTTTCTTTGAGGAGTAAGTAGTGGCGCCAACGTCCCATCCACAGGGTTAGTGATGTATGGTGTATCGATGTGTCTTGGAAATTTTGCTTAATTTAGAAGCCTGCTAACAAGCCATCATGTTTTACACGTGTTGTAATTGTTTGTAAGATTCATCTTAAACACTTGTAATCCATGTTGCTTTAACCTATATTTAACACTTGGATTCATTCAATTATTCTAATACATATATACTAATGAAAATGTGTTGTATAAGTTGTTAACACTATCCTGCCTGTGTTGGTTACCTCCCAAACATCAGAAAAAACCTTACATAAACTTTCTATAACGACTGTCACACTCGCGTGGATTTCCCACTGAGTGTTGTATGTGCTATCTTCCCTCGTGTATTGTGACTATTGCATCTGTGTGGATTCCTCCCATCGAAGATGCACACAACCTATTGTGTTGCATGTTCCTAATAGATTTGGGTTTCCTCCCATCCGACTTGGGACTCACTCCCACCCTTTCTCTCTCCAGTGGAAGAACCTTGACACAAGTAACACTATCGATCACTAGGCATGCGAACCTCACTACTCGAAAACAAAGAAGACCACTCTCCTGTGCTGACAAGTAAGAGCTAAGGAAAACATTTAAGATAATGCCAATCAGGCCATCATACCGAAGGGGACTCCCACACCAAACAGTGTGAGGTCTAGTTGGGACTTCATACTGGGGTGATCCCCTGAATGTTGGCGGGTCTAGCACCGTAAATAGGTCCCACTAATATTTTGGACAATTTAAGGCTCAGTTGCTCCCATGCTTTATTTATGAGTGTGACTAACAACCCAAAGTTACTGTCATAGGCATGCCTGCTTGTAAATAGAGACCAAAACTGTCAGTGCTATGCAAGCGACATCGGGATTTGAGCGACTTTTTCATGCCCAAAGCCTAGATCACTACCCAAAATTACTCTGAAAATTTGACAGAGATTAGGAAACAAATCAAGAGAAAAGAAAAGATAGGAAAGCAGAAAAAGGGTACAAAGGAGGAGAACATAAGCCCTCTACAATTTAGAAGGAGCTCTAGACTCTGAGGTATGTTAAAGAAGGTATCATCAAAGGGAACAGAGTTCATAAATCTAGAAGAAGAATACCCAGTACCATCTCCTCATAATGTTCCATTTACACACAATCCTCAAAAATCCCTTGAACAGTATTTCGAAGGCAGCCCCAATGGAGGATCTCCAAGCATAGACTGAGTGTAGAAACAAATTTATGATTATATAGAATCACTGGAGAAGAAAGGTGATTCAATGGATCCAGAATCCTCGCCCAATCTAGAACCCCCTGTCAATCCATAAGAACCTCTAACTTTCTCTCTCAAACAGGAAATCTAGGATTTAGAGAAATTGAACATGCATATTAAGAAAGAAAATGAAACCCTGAGGGAACAAAGTAAACTGGATAAAGCTATTCATGATAATACAATACGCCACCTAGGGCTATGGTACAAGAAGAATAGGAAGTTGAAGAGGAAGAATAGAAAATTGAACAGAACAGTCATCAACCTTAAATACAAACTTCTCATGAAGAAACCTAGGATGCAGTCACTTCAAAGAGGAGCAAGAGAAGAAAATTAGATGTACTAGAAAAAGTGTATGAACAGATGCAATAGGAAAGAACCATTCACATTTTTGGCAAAATTTCATGGGGACATGCAATGATTTTGCAATGGGGGTATGTTGAACCTCAAAATTACCCTCTCCTTGAATACTTTTCTCTCTTCTTTCCCTTGATTTTCCATAAGAATATAGATCCCCATCAATGATAAATGATATATTTTGTCTTAATGAGGACATTAAATGATTAACATGTTATACTTTTATTCTTTTGCTATTTGAATAAGTTTTTGCAAATTAGCTACAAAACATAGCCTATTCTGCAACTAACTGTGTGTTCTGTAGCTACTTATGTGGTTTGGCATGTTCCAGGTGTCAAACGAAGAAACTGGCCACATGGGCATCTCTAGAATCATCTCGACATGGATTCCATCTTAGTCACCCAGCCTAGATTGATAAAAAAGTCAACTCAAGACCACAGTTAAAGGTGGAGTCAAACATATGAAACCCAGAGGCAATATGACTCTTTGTCTACTCTTTCGTGGTTAATTAATAAATCCAACAGTTTTGTTGCAATATTAACTCAAGTCATCCACCTGTGTTAATAGTTATGTGCAACCATCTTGCTCGAATTCAAGTCACCTGTAGCTGATCAAACATTTACGTAGTTCTATTGTGATACGTGTAGACCACCTATAGCTAATTTTCCTCAAAAGACAGTTATTAATATTTTTCTTTTAAATACCAGTTGTATAGAACTGAGAAGGGTTCGAAGTTTTTGGTGTATTAAGCTCAGACTTGTAGCTCTGTAATTTTGAACTTGTCTTGTTGTTTATAATATAAAATCGTGTGTTAACCAATGATCATTTGAAAGAGTATTTTCAACTAGTTAGCAACTCAACCTAGTCAGATGGAAAGGGCCCCTGCACTGATGGAGGTTTTCTTTTCATTTGTTTCATGTTCAGTTTTAATTTCATCATTTGCTTATAGCAGTGTTTCTAACTTAGGTTAATTTCTTGTAGTTTGATTTCTTTTAGTTTTGATCAATAACATAATGTTAGAATTCAATTGTGCAGTCTTGTCTCTCCAATCCATTTCATAAAGGAAACGACTTTGTTTTTAAACAGAGTAAGGTTGAAAGTAATGAGGATGCATTGTTGATTAGTTTACTCATTGTTTTTGTTATTTATTTCCTAGTTCAGATTGCCAATGCACTGTGTGAATGAATGTTTTTTATCACCATTTCAAGTTGATATCCATCCTAAACTAAATGGTTAAACATTCACTTTACACAAGGGTTGAAACCAATCAATTAAGTTCTGCATGTTTTATTTAGTTCTTTAGACCATAAAGTACAAAAAGTTGCTTGTATTCCATCTCAAGAAAGCTATCTTTCAAAATTGAAGGTTTCGGTAACTAGAAGTACTTCAGTTAATTTCCTTCTTTGTATTTATTTCAACTTGCCTTACAACTTTACCATTTAATTTTAATAATTATATTTATGACTTAGAATTAATGACAAGATAGGACAGATGCTCTATTTTTCCTTCTTTTAACTTAGATTTTGACTAGTTTTAAGCTCTTGGTTCACCTTTAGGAAGTTTAGAGTCAGCTTCTCATAGTTTAGATTTTACATCATTAGGAATCAAAGGATATAAACCCCCAAAAACAATATAAAATACAAAACAATGAAGTAAGAAGGGTAACTAAGCACATACAATGCACTATACTTCATCAACTTACGAACCTCGATTGATAATTTATGAAAGTAATTTAGGACACTAAATTGACTAAACAATCATATTAAGAAGATAAGGCATTCCAAAAACATATTTTACAACACATGAAGGGCACTATGATTGCTTGGTCGTGTCTTTTGAGTTGACTAATGCTCCTTCTTTTCAAAGCCTTATGAACAATTTTTTTTAACCCCAACAAAGAAAATTTGTGTTGATTTTCTTTTAGATATTTAATAATAGCTGGTATTGTGAAGACAACATTAAACATGTGGATAAATTTCTATAAATTCTTGAGAAAAAAAATGTGTATGTAAAAATACCTCTTTTGAGAAATAAGAAGTAGAGTATTTTAGTGATATTGTTTCCAAGGAAGGATTTAAGATGGACCCTCAAAAGATAAAACCTATGAAAAATGGCCTATTCCTAGACATCAAGGGTCTTATAGGATTTTTGGGACTTACATGATATATTCAAAAATTTGTTAAGAATTATGCAAAGCTTGTATGCTCACTCACATCTCTCTTAAAGAAAAAATAATTTTCATGGAATGATGAGGTTACTTTGGAATTCTCACTACTATATATGATGTTTATGTTCTAAGATAATTTTAAAATATAGATAAATTTGATTGTACCATAACAAAATACTAAGTGATTATGAAAATTTTGTTATTCTTTTTTCCTTCTGTACCTCAATTTCATTGGATGTTTGACTACAAGTGATGATTGTCAGATTTGTGACTTCCCCTTGATGATTTACAATAAGTTCATCTACCTAACTGCTAGGAACATGTCACAGCAAATCATGAAACATCAACAAAATTCTAGTGTTGTTAGTGCATTGGCACCTAGGGGCTTAATTACTCTTGCTATGGGGACTAAAATTTCATATTAGTGCTTATTATGCCTTGTAAGGTGCCTAATATGTATGTGGAGGCTTAGTGTGTGACCTAGGTGTGTAACTTCCGCCCATGTAAGGGAATCAAAATAGAAATAATATGCAAGAGGGCTTGCAAGTATGATGAGAAGGGTAGTTATGTAAGTATTATGTGAAGGGTAGTTTAAATATTATGTATGTGTGTGTGTGGGTGGGTGGGTGTGTTGTGTGTGAGAGATATAATATTTAGAAGAGATATGCATTTACTAGATTTATTGACTATTTGCAACATATATATATTACCCATATGCTAGATTATAAAAGATCATGGTATAATATTATTCATAGGTGATGTACTTAGGAAACTCATAGGTGATGTACAAGGTTGAATAATATTTTAGTTTTTTACCTACAAAAAATATTACAAGTTACATGGTTGTTTAAAATGTGTACATCTACATATGCCTTTGTTTATTCAATTGGAAAGTTAAAACCCTTTCCTATGTGAAAGGACCAAAAATAATGTTGTGAGACAAAGAGGCAAAATTTCTAAAATTTCCTTATTAAAATGCATACTAACTTAGGGGAAATGAACCCCTAGTGGTTAATTTTCTATGATGAGATGATTGATATATAGGCTATTGAGTAATGCATTCCTTAATATGGGATATGTATTCCCTAAGAAAATCATGCACTCTTAAAATGAAAATTATGTGTTTTTTGTATGAAAACGGAATATTGCAAAGTGCATTGCATTGGAGCGAACAATGCAAGACTTGTGTTAGGATTTTCATAACTTCTTAAAATCATAATGTTAGTTAAAATTTATATCTTTAGATTAATTATGCACTTTATGCATGATATCCTTATGAAATATCATACAAACAAGGCATTGAGGAAAATGCATGCTCTGTAAAATGTACACCCTCAAGTGAAAATGAAAGTTGAATGCATGGAATGGTACACCTTCTATAACATCCCTTATTTTAACCCCTACTTTTGTAATGATAAATGATCAATGTGTAACAATAGCGTGGAAGTTGTGGCTGCCTAAGACATTGTGTAATTATAAAATAAATATCAATATAAAATTTTGATTGGTTAGCCTCGAGAGAGGGACACATGGATCTATGGTATGAGAGGGTGTGGAGAAGGGGAAGAGAATGGGGTTAGTTGGCATAACAGAATGTTCAATCATTCAATATTTGGCAAGGAAAAAAATTGGGAAAAATATATTCCCATGTCTTTCGTGTCCCCACAACATGGGCGAACAGAAGCTAGACAACCCAATTGGAGACAAGGAGTCTGAAGGAAAAATATATAAAATTAGGTGAAAGGGGAGAAGTGGATGAGAGAAAAAGAGTATGATCGCAAGAGTACGAGGTGAATATAAAGTCACAAGTAGGCTTTTTGATTGGATCATTGGAGTGTGATCCTTAATATTAAGTGCATCAAGGTAGTTAGACTGTGGCGTGCAATCCTGGATGGATAGTGGGAAGCTCAAAGTAGGATTGGGCTATGAGTGTGTGTTGTGAGGTTGATAAATGACTAAGAAGGGTAGCAATTAACTAGGGTTCTTGTTGAAAAGGTTTGATAAACTACTAAGTGCTTTTTGATATTTGATAAACATCTTAGTGCTTGCTAAGTAAGCTGTTAAACCACCCAGACTATGATCTACATATTCCTGTAGTGATTTCCTTGAAAATACAACTAATAAACCATGTAGAATGTAGACCATACTCTTAGAAATGAGAAATATTGTAGCTAAGCCTTAGCTGAAATTTCCCTAAAAAAGAATCCAATTGAACTATGGATTCGGATTGGGTGTGGCCAGCTACAAGAAATATTGTGGTGTAGTTGGCCTATGGTTGAGTGAAGAGCTGAAGTTGCTCCTTTAGTTTCCAACCATTTCTACCTATTCAAATAAATGCAATAACTCAAATGTTTTGAATGTGAATTATTAACTAGTATTTAATAGCTAATGATTAGTTAATGCAAATGATGCATGTCCTTGGTGGACAAGTTGTTTTATATGTTCTTTTGAATAAGTTGAAATATTAGCATTATATAAATGTTAAGAACAATTTATGAAAATGCAGGAGAAATTATATGGTTATGACTGATTATATGAGTAAACATTGTTACAAATATTTTAATCATTAGCACGTTATGATCTTGATGTCTTAGTGCCATAAAGTAAGCTTGTAAACAAATTTTTTATGAATAGAATGAAGTATATGTTATGTGTTAAATAATGATTTTGATTGATCTATGTGTCATTGAGTTCAAAGTGGTGAAGTGGGTCTATGAATATACTATTTATCTTATTATTGTAGCATCTAGAGACTGTTTGATTAGCTTGTTCTATATTACTTTGGTGAAATCTAGTTGGACATTTTTCTTTATTTGCATCAAATTTTATATAAGGTACCTTATTAAAGCCTTGATATTCTCATGGTCTTGGATCAATGCTCTGAAACTCAGTGAATAGGATTTACCCTCATTCTTAGAAGTTCAGTAGTTCTACGGTAAATGTTTCACTTAGCAAGAATTCTTATAAGAATTCCTTTCTGCATATGTTTGATAGAAATATGGGCAAAATTGGGGTCGAATGGCCTTGAAGCAAGATATGTATCTGAGTTCAAATACCCTTTCTAAGCTTCAAGTGTTTGTTTCATCTAGATATTTTGATAATGAGGATTCCCATAATGATGGTGGGTGCATCCAAGGATCTAATGCCTGGCCAAATATTGCAAGTGTACTTTTGTGTGAGGCTTGGATATAGATTACTGAAGTACATCCAGGGTGGGGCCCATTTGAATGGGTAATGCATGAGACTTGGATGTAAATTGACCCATATTTTGGGAATTATCTGAAAAGGGTCCTACTGTGGGAAGTGTAGGATTTGAGATAAATGTGAAAGGACTCATACTTTGGGATGGAATGTAGTGTATCTGAGATTGATGAGGGTTTCCTAGAAGAACATTTGGGGTGGTTCCATTGTGGTGCATTAACTTAAAGTAGTAGAATGTGGGACCAGTCCTCAACTAGTGCAAAGTAAAAAATAAATATAAAGTTCAGGGATCTGAAAATGTATCATGGTAGTTTTTTAGTACACCTATATATCCCCTAAAATAAGATATAATGGGGAATAGGGTAACGGCACGGTGGGGTAGGCCTAGTGGGTCACGCTAATGATTGATGAGTTGTTAGACACCATGATAGCATAGTGTGTCCATGTGGTTGCCACATTGGGACATAGGAAACATGGAGAGCCACGCATGTCACCTATGGGGTGCCACATTGCAGTACATCAATGATGTTGCATGTGTTAAGTGGTAAATATTTGGAAGGGTGTATCTTTCAATCCAGGAGTTGGATTGAGGTAAAAATTATATCATTGAAAACTTCTCTATGAGATGAATTTGATGGAGGTAATGATGTTGAAATTAGTCAAAGTTAGAAGAAGAACATTTTTAATAACCCTATTTTCATAATAGATCTTGGAGATTAAGTTTATTTTAATGTAACACCTTCCACATCCTGAGACCAACTCAAGGGGGTGGGAGGGAGCATTACACCTTCTAGGATAAATGCATGTATGCCTTAAAAAAATGCTTGTCCTTGACATAATGTGCAAAACTATAATTACATCAAACCTAATTGATCCTTCCTTAGCCATATGAATGGTATTCATGGGAGGAAGATTGAAAATTAATGGTAATCCATTATGAGGTGATGATGCTAGTATTTTGTGGCATCTATCAAATGTGGACCCAAGTATGACAAGTTGTTCGAAATATAGTTATGTATATGACCTAGATACATTGAATTTAAGTTGTAACCCATATTTAGGGTTGTACAACATCCTTAAATAATTTTAATTAAGGATTAACAAATTAAAAAAACATGGTCATAATACCGTATATTATGTTTCAAGGAATCTCATTTACAAAATCATAAGCTTGACATTCTAGGTCAACTATAAAATATTTTTAGGTAATTATAAAAACTAACAAATTAACAAGTGGAATTGAATTGTGAGGAAAAGTATAAACATGAATGAGCGTGTATAATGTTGTAATTAGTTCATTCATTATTTTCAAAAGAAAATTTGTAATCCTCTTCATCGTTTCTCACTTTGAAATCCCATGTTATGTAAAGTTATGTGAGTGTTGAAAGACCCATGTTCAATCAATGAATTATCTAACCCATTTTCCATTTAAAGGGGTGGGCTAGATACTGTTATCACCCCAACTCTCCTAGGTTGTATCTTAGAGATGATTGGGAACATTACAAACTCAACTTAATGTTGAAAATGGATGAATGGAAGGAATGATGCTTGTTCAAGCCAGATAACCACTCCCACTTTGCTTGACTCCAGACATGCGTGAACACCCCCAGACTACAAGGCTTTAGACCACCAATTACTCATAGTTTAGGGATTGGGTGATAATGGAAAATATTGACCACACCAACAGATTCACAAGACCATGTGATGGTCGGCTGCAACCAGTAAAGAGACCTGCAAATCTATTTCCTAATGCACAGACAGGATGATAGCTCTCTGTCACTAAGTAAACAGAAGCTTGAATACACATTCACTGATACATACAAGATTTTAACACAGAGGTGGGATGAAAGCTCCTCTAATGCTAACATCAAGAGTCCATGAAAACTACATAAAATGCACAACCTAGAATAGAATAGAAATGGAAAGTGAGCAATTAATAGCAAAAGAAGCTTATATTAGCTGAAAATGTCGATGAGACGCTGCAAGTATCAAAGCAGTTACAGTCTCCAGAAGTTGAACCTTACATCAAAACAACAACCATCAACCCTAATTACATATGTTTCTTGGGTATATATAGAGTTTCATTACAAAGATATTCTACTATTCTAGGCTTGGATGGGTCATAATTGACCACCAACCGCTTTAACTGTTTGATGGAGTCTCTGGTGCAATCTGCCTACTTTAGTGAACGAATTTGATCTTCTCGGATGCTCTATTGTCCTTCTTGAGCAGGTGGAGTGTCGTATGGAAGAAGTTCCATAACTATTAAATGCGTTGATCTGCTCGAGGCACGTCATTTTCCTTCTCAGCCATATTGTTTCTTAAATGTAGTTGTTGAGGATGAAATTCACTAGGTACTGGTAGATGAATTCCTTCATCCCTCAGAAGCATAGAACAATCAAAGGTGACATACTGCATGGTGGGTGGATGATCTAGTTAGAGGAGCAAAATTGGTCGTCGGATGGAACAGATGGACGACAAATACGGCTTGGTGGGAGGTATTGGGGAATTTGGAAGTGGAGTGGACATAGGTCGTTGGATCTCCGGATGGCAGATCCAATGGTCATCGGGTGTCGAAGATGCGCGGGTGTTAACAAGCGGGGACTACGGTTTTGGCGATAGCGGTATTGATCTCACCGCTTTTGGTGGGTGAGTGGTAATTGTACAATGGCTCGTGATCACAATCATCATGCGACGTGTGGTAGACGGGACGTGATGAAAACCACTTTGATCGTGATTTATCATTTGGTCAGTTTGCGAGAGTGGGAGGAGCGAATGTCATTTGATCACGGCGGGGATGATTGGACGGTGGAAGAAATAAACGTTCATATATTTCATTAATGCGGCGGGGACCGTTAGATCGTGGTGCGGTAATCAACGGTTGCAATCAAAAGGCGGCTATGGGCTACGGAGGCACAGGGTCATGTGGTGGTGGTGCTATGGAGCTTTAGGCTTAGCTCTTTGGGACTTGAGGAAATAGGGGTTTATGTTGAGCTTTGGAGGAAGAATAGAGATGGTGGGATTTATGAGAGTGTGAGCGGACTGAGGGGAACGAGGTGGATGACTGATATGGGTCTTCTTTGAATAGAAGCAACATGGCTAGGCCTGCATTTGACTCTCAAATGTCCAAATATGTAGCGAAGCTAACACTGGCTCCTTCTGGGGATGAGATCCTCCTTGTGAGGTCTTAAGAACTTGCAGATCAATGCCTTTCCTGTGAAAAACAAATTAGCAAAAATTTCCTAGTGTTCCATTGGGCATGGAGTTTAACTGAGCTTACACTAAAACTGATAAAACCACATATTTACAGTTTTAAGGCTAAAGACCTTAAACAACATAGATTTTTAGGAAACGCCCATTAACTGGGCCATCAAAGACTGCTTCTCCTCCCATACTTTGCAATATGAAAGTATTGTTGCCTTGGATCTGAGAAATGATAAAAGGCCCTGTCCAGAAAGCATCAAACTTCCCATGGTTGCCTCTCTTCTCTTTCAGTGCATCCCACTTCAGAACCAAATCTCCAACCTGAAAAATTATCTACTTTTTTCCTTCTGTTAAAAGCATCCTTGATCTTCTTCTGATGTGCTGCAGACTTTTCAACCAGCTGTTCTCTGATTTGGTGTACCTCTGCTAAATCAGTGATCCTTTTTGCTATGTCTTCTTCCTCATTCTGCTCTTCTTGTAGGAAATTTGCCACGGGGAGGGTTAACTGAATTGGGAACACAGCCTCAGTGCCATACACCAACTTGAATGGATAATTCCCTATAGATTTCTTAATGGTCATTCTGTTAGCCCACAGTGCATATTTGAGCTTAGAGTCCCAATTCTTTTTGTTATCTTCCAACAACTTTTTAATTATCCTTGTCAGGCTTTTATTTGAAGATTCTACTAGACCATTGCCTTGAGGATAATATGAGGTGGAATGAACCAGCTTAATGCCCATTAAGTCACACATGTCCAACAATTATTTTGCCCTGAATGCTGCTGCATTGTCTTTGACTAATTTAAGTGGACAACCAAATCTGGTGAAGATATTCTCTGTCAAAAACTTCATGACCACATGATGATCAACCTTTCTAGTAGAAATGGCCTCAATCAATTTAGTAAAGTAATCAGTGGCTACTAGAATCCATCTGTGTTGGCCACTGGAATGTGGATTGATTTCTCTAATGAAATCCAAGCCCCACTGCTAAAATGGCCACTAGCATGTATAGGTTTTAAGGGCAGGGACTTCAATTTTTGCTTCCCTTCAAATCTTTGGCACCTGTCACAAGATTTAACAAATAAAAATACATCAGAAAATAAGGTGGGCCAATAGTACCCAGCCCTGAGGATTTTGTGCACTGTAGTCTTACAATAGTTGTGTCCTCCACACATGCTGGAATGAAACTGCTGCATGACTTCAATAGATTGCTTTTTGTCTAGACACCTCAAAATAATTCTAGAGGGGTCCCTCCAGTAGAGCAGATTTTCGTGGAGCGGTATTTTGCTGCCCTGAGCTTAATAGTTTTGGCTTGGCTTGCACCAAGGTCTAGAGGGATTTCTAGTTTTAGCAAGAAATTGGCTACCTCAGAATACCATTGACAAGAAGCTATATTTTCTGCTAGTGACTGCTTACTCCCTGATTCAGCTGCTTCCTCTTCCTCTATTTGACCATTCTCTGCAATTAAGTCCATGCAATTTATATCCAATGTTCTACAATTTTCTTTAGCCAATAGCCTAGCAAGGCCCTAACCTCTGACGAGCTTGGTGGGATTCAATTCTATATTAAATTCAATTAGATTTGAAATCCATTTAGCCCTTCTTCCATCAGCATCAGGTTGTGTTAAGACATCTTTTATTGAAACAGAGGGCACATATGTAATTATCCTGGAATGCAGACTGTAAATTATGAATGCTTTCAAAGACTTGATAAGAGCATATGCTTGTTTCTCAATGATATCATACCTCAGCTCAGCATCCCTTAAGGTTTTGCTGAAGAATGCCACTGGATGCTCTGAACCTTCTTCATCTGCTTGCAGTAAAACTGCTGCCAGGGTGTCACTAGAGGCAAATGAAAATATGTGGAATTCCTTGCTGAAATTTGGGCTAATTAAAGTAGGAGCTTCCATAATAGCTTTCTTAATGGACTCAAAGGATCTTCTTTCTACATCAGTCCATTTTATCTTTGACCCCTTTCTCAACATGGAGGTGATATGCTTCACAAGTTCTACAAAATTTGGGATAAACCTCCTCACAAAGTTTATCTTGCCCAAAAAGGACTGGATATCCTTCTTTAATCTTGGGATAGACAAGGTCTGCATTGTCTTTACTCTTTCTGGGTCAATCCAGACACCTATAGTGGAAACAATATGTCCTAACAACTTGCCTTCTTCTAAAGCAAACTATGAATTTTTAGGATTGATTGAAATCCCAAACCTTCTGCACTTCAGGAACACTTTCTTTAAATGTTGCAAATGGTCTTGATGACTGCTAGAGTATACTGTTATATCATCAAGGTAGATAAGGACAAATTTATCCTTCTCTCCCAGAAATTCTATATCCATAGCTCTTTGAAAGGTGGCTCCAGCATTCATCAGCCCAAAAGGCATCTTGGAATACATAAAAGTGCCCCAAGGATTGGTGAATGCAGTCTTCTCTTGGTCACCTGGATGTACAACAACCTGATTAAAGCCTAAAAATACATCCAGGAAAGACATCACTTTGGCTCTTGAGACCTTTTGCAGCAAATGCTCCATTTTTGGTAGGGGATAATTGTCTTTCTTACAGCATTTCTTTAAGTTTTTGAAATCGACACAAAGTCTAATCTCTCCACTTTTCTTCCTCACTAATACCAAATTTTCTACCCACTTTGAATATCTGAGAGGGACTATGATTTTGGCAACCAGTAACTTCTTGATTTCTTTTTCAATCAGTAGGAGGAGCAAAGGATTTATTGGTCTCAGCTTCTTCTTGAAAGGTATGTTGTCTTTCTCTAAAGGAATTTTATGCTGGATGATATTTTTTTCATATGTTTTCAGGTCACTATATTTCGAGGCAAAGACATCAACAAATTGCTTCATTAAATTGCAATATTCAGCACTTTGGTCAACAGACAGATGAGTGGATAGATTTAGGTATCTTGGCTGACCTGGAATTCCTATATCATGCTTACAGACCGCAGATTGATCTTATTTTTGAGCAGCCTTATAAGGCACATCATTCTAGTCAAACAGTCTTTCTAGAGGAATCAAACCCTTAGGTATATGATTGCTGGGAAGCTGGACAATGCTATCTTTGTGAATTCTATTCCTAAGCTAGGATTGGGGATTTTCTTCCAAGGCTTCATTCTCTTGGTCAATTTCCATTTCGGAAAATTCATCAATGACTTGCAAGAACCTATTCACTTCATCATCATCTTCAAAAAATTTTCAATGCTGGACATTATTAGGCAAGGATGGTCTATATTTCATTTGGACTTCATAAACTAGTCTGGGAGGCATGGGAAGGATAAACATCCTATCAGACATAGCAAGGGAATCAGCAAGCTGATTTTTGGCTCTAAGGATGTATGAGATACAAAAACTGTCAAAAGAATCTTTGAGTCTCCATACCTCATCTCTGTATGCTTTCAACCTTAGGTGCTTTGCTTGAAACATTTTGTTTGCTTGCTGAATGATCAGATTAGCATCTCCAAACACCCTTATGTTCTTGATTCCTCTGCCTTCTGCTACATTAAGGCCCAATATCAGAGCCTCATACTCTGCTATATTGTTCGTGATTTGGAAAGACAGCTTAAAAGACAGATGCATGCTTTCTTGTTTTGGAGATACCAGCACCACCCCTTCTCTTGCAATCTCCCTGGAACATGCTCCATCAAAGAACATCTCCCAAACCTAAATTCCTTGCTCTTCCTTGGCCTCAATTATTTGTTTCCTAAGCTGCATTGAGGCCTTCTGGGATTCTTCAATTTGGAGGATACATGCTCCAAAATCAGTGTCCACATCATAAATGGGATGATTAGAAGGATTCTTCTCATCATTGATGTATGCCAACTGTGCTTCTTTGTACAATCTCCTACTTCCTCCTCCAAAAACTGGGACAGTGGCATAAGATAAATCATTATGTAATGTCCCACCTAGTCTCTTAACCCATCATCTAGACAGCAACATTGCCAAACTTAGGAGGGACATCTGCTGCCACAATATCCATCACCATACTCTTCACGAGCAGCTGAGTTAGGGTAATAGCTAGGTCTTTGATTAATCCTAAGCATTTTACCTTCCTTGAATCAAATGAGAATAAATCATGATATGGTCTGGTGATATCAAGGCCTAACTCTTCCATGACAGCTTTAGGCATCAGATTGTGGTTGGCCCCTGTGTCTAGCAGGAAATTATGGAGGATTTTTTCATGAATGGCTAAAGAGACATAAAATGATGGAGAATTATCATCAGTAGGTTCATTCATTGGGCTAAGTACAATTGTACGCTTATCATCTTGCAAATTGACATAGTCGGTGGAGATTCATATGGCTTCCAGCTCAAGGGCCTCAAGGATAAGCTTCCTAAATACTTCACTTTTTACAAGTTCTAACAAAAGTACAGATATTTTTAACTTCTGTACTTTTGATTCAAAGCTAAAAGGGGAAGGGGACTTGTCAAGACCTCTTACCTCTTGAGCTGGTGCTTTGAGGATGACTGGGTCAACTGTTGGTCTTTTCTGTTTGGTATTCTGTGACTCTATTTGGACAACAGCTTTTTGGGCAGGATTCTCTTTGGCATTGTTTGCTTGTGACCTCAGATTGTATCTTTGCTTTTCAGTAGTCTGCAGAACAACCTCTTTGTCCCATTCTTGACTAGTTTGGTCCTGTAGCAATGATTCTTCATAGGCAGCAAATTCAAAAAGGCAGCACTACCTTTATTTTCCATGCAATGAATTTCATCCTCCTCTTCAAACTGTTCCTCCTCCATGACTACATTTTGAAAAGGAGCTTTAACCTTTTGTTCTTCATTTGTTTCTTTACCCCTCTGAATGATTTTCAACTATTCATTTTCTCTTCTGAATGGGTTTGAGTTTTTTGGAGCAAATGTGTTTGGAAGCCTTGCCTTCCCAGAGTTCTGTTCAACCTTCAACTTAGATATCTCAGCAGCCAATGATTCTATAATTCTGGTCATTTTGTCTAATTTAGGCTCTAAAGATAAAGCATAGGAAGAATAAGCCTCACCTCTCTGCCTCCTTCTGTCAATATGACTTTTGAGCTTTTCTGCAGCCATGGTATTAGATTCTACTTCTAGGGCTGCATCTTGCATATTAGCTAGAGTGGCACATCTTCTTTCTCTCAACAACAGGTAGAAATCAAAGTCAAAAGCATTGGCATAGGTAATTTTTTCCGAGGTGGTGGTTGGCTTTACTTCAACTGGTATCTTACTATACATATGATTGAATATTTTATTAAAATCAGGAAAAGATTCCCCATTCTCCCTCTTCAAGTTACCAAACTCAGTATGGTGATATAGCAAGTCTTTTTTATCTCCCCGGTGCTTCTAATATACATCATCTAATGCTTCAATGTCTGCTATAGACCTAGGTGCCAGTTCTCTGAACCATTTTCTAGCCTCTCCATCAAGGCTCTGGACAAAAACTCTGATCCACACATCATCTTCACTGATATCTAGGTTATCAACATAACTATAAAAAGATTCAAGGTGTTCTTCAGCTGTTACCCCCTCTATACCAGTAAAATTAGGCATATATTTTTGATATTCTCTTGTAGGCATGGCATTCAAAGGGACATGCAAGACCAGGGGTCCATACCTAGTAGCTATGATTCTTTCCTTCTTAGTAGGTGCTTGTTGGCCTGCCATGACTGGGGTAGGTGGAGGGATACTGGCAGATTGAATGGTGGGGGACAATGAAATGGATGATAGAGACAAAGGGGAGTGATGGACTGCATGGGATGCTTTTTTTGGACTAAGATCTAAAGGGGAACTAAATGAATAAGGATCCTTATGAATCTCTGAAGGTGATTCTTCACTGGCAATATTAGGCTTTAGATCTTCAAACTGTGTATTCTCAACTATAACCTTCTATTGCAGAGATACATAAAATTTCTTAGGCTTACCTGATCCTGATGCTCCTTTCTGTGATGTTTTCTTCTTCTTAACAATCTTCTCAGGGTCAGGCACTAGGTCAGCTGGTGATTTCTGAGGATTTCTCTGGGTATGCCTCAAGAATTGAGCTAGAACTGAAACATGGAGTTGCCACCAGGTTGGTTCTCCAGTAGAGTCTCCAGATAGATTATTGCAACCAGGAATGTGTCCAAAATTTGTCTACCATCAAAGCTGGAACTGTGTCATTCTCTCAGGGAAGCTGAGCTTCAATCTCCTCTCCCCGACAATGGTGCCAATTAATGTTATCACCCCAAGAAACTCTCCTAGGTTGTATCTCAGAGATGCTTGGGAACATTACAAACTCAACTTAATGTTGGAAATAGATGAATGGAAGGAATGATGCTTGTTCAAGCTAGATAACCACTCCCACTTTGCTTGACTCCAAACATGCATGAACACCCCCAGACTATAAGGATTTAGACCACTAATTATTCACAGTTTAGGGATTGGCGAATATGGAGAACATTGACCACACCAGCAGATGCACAAGACCATGTGATGGCCGGCTACAACCAGTAAAGAGGTCTGCAAATCTGTTTCCTAATGCACAGACAGGATGACAGCTCTTTATCACTAAGTAAACAGAAACCTGAATACACATTCATTGATACATACAAGATTTTAACACAGAGGTAGGATGAAAGCTCCTCTAATGCTAACATCAAGAGTCCATGAAAACTACATAACGGGCACAGCCTAGAATAGAATAGAAATGGAAAGTGAGCAATTAACAGCAAAAGAAGCTTGTGTTAGCTGAAAATTCTGACGAGACGCTGCAAGTATCAAAGTAGTTACAGTCTTCAGAAGTTGAACCTTACATCGAAACAACAACCATCAACCCTGATTACCTCTGTTTTCTGGGTTTATATAGAGTTTCATTACAAAGATATTCTTCTATTCTAGGCACGGAGGGGTCATAATTGACCACCAACCACTTTAACTATTTGATGGAGTCTTTAGTGTAGTATGCTTGCTTCAGTGAACGAATTTGATCTTCTCGAATGGTCTATTGTCCTTCTCGGGTAGGTGGAGTGTCGTATGGAAGAAATTCCATAACTATTAAATGCGTTGATCTACTAAAGGCATGTCATTTTCCTTCTCGGCCATATTGTTTCTTAAATGCAGTTGTTGAGGATGAAATGCGTCAGGTATTGGTAGATGATCGCCTTCATCCCTCGAGAGCACAGAACAATCAAAGGTGGCATACTGCATGGTGCATGGACGATCTGGTCAGAGGAGCAAGATTCGCCGTCATATGGAATAGATGGATGATGGATACGACTTGGTGGGAGGTATCCAGGAATTTCGAAACGGAGTGGACACAAGCAATTGGATCTCGGGATGGCAGATCCAACGGTCATCAAGCATCAAAGATGCGCAGGGGTTAACAAGCGTGGACTAAGGTTTTGGTGGTAGCGGTATTGATTGCATCGCTTTTGGTGGGTGAGTGGTAATCATACGAGGGCTCGCGATCACAATCATCACGCGACGTGTGGCAGATGGCACATGACAAAAACCACTTTGATCGCGAGTTATCATTTGGTTAGTTTGCGAGAGCGGGAGGAGCGAATGTCATCTGATCGCAACAGGGATGATCGGACGATGGAAGAAATAAACGTGTGGATGGTTCGTTGAATGCGGTGGGGACCATTAGATCGTGGTGCGACAATCAACGACTACAATCAAAAGGCGGCTATGGGCTATAGAGGCGCAGGGTCATGTGGTGGCAGTGCTATGGAGCTTTCAGATTAGCTCTTTGGGACTTGAGGAAATAGGGGTTTATGTCAAGCTTTGGAGGAAGAATAGAGATGGCGAGAGTTATGAGAGTGTGAGGGAACTGAGGGGAATGAGGAGGATGACTGATATGGGTCTTCTTTGAACAGCAGCAACACGGCCAAGCCTACATTTGACTCTGAAATGTCCAAATATGTAGCGGAGCTAATAGTTACATCTAGGGGTTATAGTGGTAGTGGTTGGAATCGACCCCCATGTCATGTAAGTAAGAGCCTGACCCAATTATATATTCTTCTAACATAAAAAAACTAGAAAATAAATTTCTTTAAAAAATATTATAATGGAGGAGAGTTATACAATAGGATTTTGGAACTTTCTAAACCCTTGGATATTGGGTTTTCCTTCGTGGTATCCCATTTTTGAAATCACCATTACCATATGGGGTCTTCCCACTATACTATTCTAAAAAAAAACATTCCATGCAATTAACCTTAGAACACAAATCAAATTCACATAAGCGCATTCCATTAGATAGTTTAAAATCATGCAATGGATAAAATTTTGATGATACACCCACTAAATTTTTAATAATACCAAGGGAACATATAACTAAAAAATGCCACCAAACCTTGTACAAATTTGAGACAACCATCTCACTAGCATCAATCATACACAATGGATCAAAATTCATTTTCTTTCATTTTCCTATGAAGTCCATTCAGGTGGGCTAAGGAATAGGAATTTAGAGTTTGGTCCATTATAGGGTTGCAAAAAAATGTCAAGGTTATGCATTTGAAATTAAAAAGGCTTGTGTATTCCTCCTTATAATGTAACATGCAATATCATGCAATCATCATTCAATTTCCTCAATACCATATTTTCATATCATTTCATAGGTCAACACAAGACATGCAATTTTCTTCGTATGGGTTGCATTTTTCATCATGCCCAATTTTCATGTGTTTTCATGCATTTCCCCTTTTATAGCATTCATTTTTCCATGGGGCTTGCATAATATATCTAAAGGATTGAAAGCTTCATAAGCCTATATGTTCTTTATATCATCATACCAATTTCACCATTGGGTGTGCATTTCCCTCAAGTTGATGTGCAGTTTAACAAGGCCATTTTTAACAATTTGACCTCTTTGTTTTACAGGGTATTTTTTAGCTTTTATGCATAACAAAAAAAGTTGGTTTGAAAATGCACACATTGTCATCTAAAATGCAAGCCTAAGGCATAAAAATTCGTATACCTTATTGTAGGATGGGGATGTTACAATTTCCCACCCATCCAATCTTCGTATTCTTTCCATTACTTATTTTCATGCTAGCCAAATTCCAAATAACGGAAGGATTGTACAATAGAACTACATATTAATGGCATATTGTTTGAATATTTAATATCCTTTCTTATCCATTCCACCTCTAAGATAAGAATAATATATTTCATTTTTCTTGTTTATTCATAGATACACATATACAGACACAAACAAAGAATTAATTATTTATATTTTCAATTGATTAGGTAAGTACCAAGTTAAATATAATAATGAATATATTGAGCCTCTTATCAATGAGCTATTAAATTTATGGGATGGCATAACTATGCATGATATCTCTAAACCAAGATGATATAAAATAAAATATGATGCAGTGGAGTAGCTAGATGTGTTAGATGAAGAAGTCAAGGAAGTTGAGGCACACGTAATGATGATGTTCATGATATATGATGACATTGGAAATGAAATTATCGCAAATGAAATTGATGATCATGTTGTTATGGCCAGTACTTTCAACATCAATTACGAACGAGATGATATAGATGTGAAGTTCGATGAAGAATAAGATTAATGATACTAAATTGTTTAAATTTAGGAGGCATGTGATTATATATTTTCTATGATTTAATTTTTTTTTTTTTATATGAACCTTATAACTTATCAAACCCCATATTGACACTAAACCTAAATACATGACCTATTTGACCTCTAAATATTATTCTTTAGGCCCTGGCTATTGGAGCTTGTGGACCAAATGCAAGCTCCAAAATCACTACCCAAGCCCTAGATGGAATCTTTTTGTTGCAAGTTTCATATAGAAATTATTATAGGGTTCAACACATAAAATATCTTTTGGGGCTTTGGACATGGTTTAAGGATAAATACTAACACATTAAAGTCCATAATATTTTTTTATTAGTACACTATTGAGGTTAGGGGTTAATGGGTTTAGTTTTAAGGGTTGGGATTTATAGATTTAGGGGTTAGGGATTTTAGTGGTTAGGGGGTTAAATGTTTAAGTGTTAATGGGGTTATATATAACTTATAACACATATTATATACAAATACAATTATAAACTATATTAAAAACAAATTAAAAAATAAACAATAATAAAAAAACAAAATTCAAACATGAAAAATACTTTGGCATCGTAGCCCCAACCCCTCCAAATGAACTTACTCCTGAACCCACCTTTCCATAAAATGACTCCAACTACCAATATGAGTGTCCATAGAGGAACAACCCACCCACTAAGATTTCATGGGATTGACCCCACCTACCAGTAAGGAGATTATGCATGGGAGCAAACCCATCCAGGCTCTAAGATATAGGTTTCTTTTGTATCTCTTGTAGATTCCCTTGTAAAGTATTGACCAATTGATTTATTTCCTAGATCAACATCTTGTACCAGCAAGGGAAAATTTCCAATTACCTTTTTGGTGGATGAGAACATAGTTCTAATTAAGATAGTAAAAGTTCCATGTATTTATGGATGTGATTGTGTGCCTAGATTTAGGTTAAGGGTAATATATACATGTTGTTTTGGGGTTAAATGCATGAAATAATATGTATTGTTATATATGTAATTTTGAAATGATTTATATTGAACTAAGGGTAACTATTCCTATTTTTTATTTGTGAGCTAGTTGAACAATCATGTAAGCTATTGAAAGCCATGTTTGAATGTGATCTAGGTAAAAAATTTATTATATGTTTCTTTGAAAATAGGGGAAGGATAATTAATAAGATTAGGGTTTCTATTTTTGTTAAAATCCCTTAAACCAGACTTGTTACCAACATTTTCTTTATATGGATTTTAGAGATGTATACTAGGATTATATATTTAGACCATATTTTTTTTTGATAGATGAATGGTACCACAAGTTGAATATTGTGGATGAGAATTTTTATTGTATATGAACATACCTAGTAGGGTACTAATGTATATGGGATAATGTCATGTATGGATTTTATGAACTATGATTAAAAGGTGTCCTTTGGCCACATTTTTCACTTTTTAAACTCAATATGAGTTTTGAAAAATTATGCTTGCAACTTTTTATGTAATTTGAATCTATTGCAAATGTTAGGTCCATATACATCTCTCCATCTATATCCTAGACCTAGTCCCATCATGTTTTAGGTACAACTTCTACCCTTGATGCTATGTATACACCACAATAATTTTTTCACTTCTAATTGTTACTAATAGCATATTTTTCAAACTATTGTATTTTGGCCTACAACCATAACCTTTCCATCATGCTAGTTATTTCAGTCCATGTCCCATTATACTTGTTTAGCCAACTACTAGGGTTACAAAAGGGATTTTTGGTATAGAATCTTCTGCCAAGAAATATCAATGTACACATACATGTAAGCAAGTCTAACTTCTACCCTTGTGGTCTTGCTATTTCCTACATGTAATAAAACCTCACTTGTGGCTTAATAAATAGGGACATCATTGGCTTCTGGAGAATCTCCAGTAAGTTTTCCTACAAATGCACGTACCTATTATATGGATACAACTACCTCATGCACAATTGGTTTCTTTGAACATACGTCGAGCAATGGTTTCAAACCAAAAAATTGCCTCATCATTGAATACTCATTGATCCAAGGCATGCCACTTCTAAGGCTTTAATTTTGGGAGTCATAGTGATTTTTTATTATTGATTCTAAAAAAGAAAAATTAGGTATTTTTCATGCTAGCATGGAAGTCTCTTAAACAAAACAACTAGTTTAAAAAATAGAAAAGAAAGAAATTTAAACTATTATTTCTGTGTAGAATAAACACATATTGATCCCAAAATAATTTTAGAGACAGACAAAATTTGATCGCAAAACCATTGCTAGAAAATTGGTTTCTTGGTATTAAGCAAGGAGCATAACCAATTCCTATAACAGAATTAAATTTCCTTGAATACAAAATGATCCAATGTCATATCCATTAGGTGCATCCCATGTGTATTGTATTACATAGAAAAATTCCCATATCCCCAAAATCAAGGAATTTCTAATCATAAAATTGAATTATGTTCTCAGATCTGACATGTAACTATCAAGAACAACCTCAACTAGCTAAAGTCAAGTAATTGTGTTGCACATCCTAGCCACATGGTGTCCTTGGCACATTAGGACTAGTTACATGTCTTAGTTGTGTTGATGATGAGTATGATATGTTGTTGACTCATATTTTTTCATGTTAGTAGGCAATGAGTTCTAATATTTGTTTTATAGTTTTGGTGAAGTGTTTCAATCAACAAACTCTTTCACTATTAGCATTTAGCTATTGTATCATGCATTTCCACATCTTGATCATACTATTCTCTCACTCCTTATTTTTCTTCCCCTCATATGGATTTTCTCTTAACTCTTGAAACCTACAGTTTTTTTATGTCAATGTAATTTTGACTTCCTTTATTTGTATGAACTATTGAATAGTAGTAGTTAGAGTTTAAGATTGACATAAATACCACAAAAAATGAATGAGTTAGGTTAGGGAAACTATTATGTTGATTCCATTGGATTCAATGGGATTTAACTAATGATTTTGTATAAATCCTTGAAGCTTAGTACTCATGTCCTTCCCACATTCATGGTTTACTATTGGAAATTATTTGGTTCAACCACACTCCTTTAATCTTTTTTTTTTTCCATATGAAATATTTTTTGAACATGTGGCTAATGAATCGCTCTTTGAAATGTGGGTTACAAGAAATTATAGTGTAGAGCTTCCTTCATGGTAAACAATATGCACCCTGCAATAATGTATTAAATGTTGTATAGATCAAGATATACATCATTGTATTTAAATGTTATATATCTTGGTGCATATCCAATGGCATATATCTTAATTTATATATAATTAAATGCACTGCTATAAGTTTCATACTTTTTTTCAAAATACATGCATTAGGGGAGATTTGAGCTTGAGGTGAGGTGATACTGTCCCATGACCCATTTTCAAAATAAAGGGGGAATATTTGGCATTCCAGTTCTTCCCATTCATTTTGATTATGTTGGAATAGTATTGCCAACACTTAAATTTGTTCTTGGACTTACTCAAAAGGGATTTTGCACTAGGCATAGCCCATTTATGTTGGTTTGGAATCTTGTATCAAAACATTATGGACTTAGAAAAGGTGGACATACTGGGAGTATCATTGTTGAAAATCAAACACTTCGAAAGCAAATACATGAGATATTTTAGGAGTCAACAAGCCTTTGGATATCAAAATCACTTGATTGATGCATAGCCCACATTATGTTTTTGTATAATCATGAAAATGAGGAGATTTTTCACCAGTGATACATGATTGGTATGTCGCACGAGATCACAGGAGCATGAAATGGATGTTGGAATGCCATTACTTCTAGAATGTGATAACCAATTTAAAAATAGCACATCATTATTCACAATTATATGATTTTCAAAATTGTCAATTTAATAATTTCTTTGCAAGGTAAAAATTTACACACACACACACACACAAACATATATAACACTAGTTGAATAAAATCGTTACACCCATAACCATGGTATTGAGACTTTGGCTAACTAGTTTTGGATAGCTCACAAAAATCCTATCATAAATATGGGACCATTGGGTCTAATCCTTTGTATTGGAATTTTTGGAGAGATACCACCTCCCCAAATAAAAATATTGATATGTTATTTCCACTGTCAGGTTTCCTAAGTTATTTTAAGGCATGCCACATGCCTCGTCTCTTGCGTCAGCATTGGGGTATGTGATATTAATGGTTACTTGGGTCTTGGAAATTATGCCAAATGTTCTAGTGTAAGGAAGAACCATTTATTATTTAGGCCATCATAGGGCTTAAAACCATGTCAAGGGAATGAGTTTTTATAGTGAAAACGTGCATTTGTCATTACCAAGGTGTGTGTTTTCTCTTTACTATGTGAATGTGCAATACCATGAAGCATTTATATTATATAATGATGAAAGCATGGTTAGATAAATGCTTAGGTTGAAATTATGCTACTCATATTATACAAACTACATGCAAAACCATGTTAAAGTATAGCATAAACTATAAACTACCCTGTTACAATTTTGTAGTTTTAAAGACTGAAAATTGTGTTGTGGGACAAAGAAGAAAAATTGTTTAAAATTTCCTTCTTAAAATGAATGTAAACTTGAGGTAAATTCACTCCTAATTTTGAATTTTGTATGGTGACATGACAGATATATATAAGCTATTAAGTAATTTATTTTGTGATATTTGTATTCCTTAATAAGAAAATGCATGCTCAAAATGAAATTATTTGTTTTATGCATGAAAAATAAGCATGTTGTAAAGTGCACAACATAAAGTGAATAATTCAAACCTTATGTTAGGATTTGCATGATAAATTTCTGAAATCATTATGTTATTTAAAATTCATATATTTAGGTGAATTTGTACATTATGGACATTGTCCTTTCGAAATTTCATGAAAAGAGTGCATTGAAGAAAATGCATGCCCTATTAGGGGAAATGCATTTCCTCAAGTGAAAATTCATGTTGAATGCATGTAATAGTTTTTGTACATGATAAGAAATAATATGCGCATCTTGCAAAGGATGAATGCATGCATTCACAGTAAAAATGCACGCCCTTAACATAATGTCAAAACCTATAATTAAGTAAATCCTAAATGCTTTTTCGTTATCCATATGAATGATCTTCATATGAACAATATTTAAAATGAATGGTAATCCATTATGATATGATGATATTGATATGCCATGTCTTATGAAAAATGTGAATCCAAACATGGAAAGTTGTTTGAAACATACTTAGTTTTATGACCTAGCTACATTGCTTGTAAGTTGTAAACTATATTTAGGGTTGTACAACATCCTTCAATCATGATTTATGATTGGAAATATATAATTATATTTTTTTTATCATCCATCTCAATGCTTTATAGTTGGAAAAATTTAAGGAATCAACTAACAAGACCAGTTTTATGGGTAGGACCCAATTTCGAAAATTAGGGTCTGAAACCTTGTGGGAGAGTCTTGAGGCATCAAACAATTTTTTTTTTAGAGTAAAAAATTTATGTTTTAATGTAGAACCTATTTTTAATTTTATATACACAGAGATATTTCCAATAGTGCAAGAAATTGGAGTTTGTGTGCAAAATTTATGCCATTTGGAAGTTGATCATCCTATTTTCACCACCATAATTTGAGAGGATGCCTTGTCAACCCCCATTATTCATGGAAAATCAGATATATGTGTGATTATAATGAATAAAACTCTTTAATATTCCATATTGTAACGCTGGCTAAGAGTTGAGGGAGTCAAATCTAAGCACAAGTAGGCTATCATGATGTATTATAAGTGGGCTACTAAGAGGAAAATGGGTTCCATTCTTTCCAAGTGCATGTGCTCCATAGAGGAGTAGAGTAGCTAAGAGGGATAGGGAGAGAGCACAAAAATAGGATTTTTTATTGTAGTATCCCATAGGCCACAAACCATACTTGTTTATAATTGCAGATATTTTCTATTCAAAGAAATAGAGTAGAGCAACCTCATCTTCCATCTAGGTTTTCTCTCCAAAGGGTTTCTCGGGATATATCTTGTGTCAAATGTGGTTCATGAGTTTATTTCATTTTTTTTTTTTTGTTTTGCATAAATTATAATTTGCATTCATATGCCATTAACATTGTTTTATAGATCCTATAATCTAAATAGAAATAAACCTTAAGAGTGTATATTCCATATTTATAAATATATTCTTATCAAATATTTTGTGACGAACTGTGTAGTGGAATATCCATGGTAGTTTACAGATCATATTTTTATCAGAGAAGATTTTTTCGGGAATATTTTGGATATTTGTAGAGAATCTATATCAGTTATGCCAAAAGTAAAAAAAATCATATTCATGGCCAATGAATTTGTGAATAACCTTCATGATCCTATAGGGAAGAGGTTTTCATTACTAGAAGCACAAGTTGCAGATATAAGTTGTAATGTGAATCTCCTCATGTCATCCCCGAGTAATAATCTTGGGCTATTCAGAGAAGAAGGGGGTTCTAATGCAAGGGACCAATCAGATGTGAGATTAGGAGATCACGAAGAAATAGAGAATGCTCTGAAGAAAGTACCCAAAAGAGATCAACCCAATTCAAGTGTCATGAACCATTCACAGTCCTTGTTCAGAATGGAGGTGAAGGTCAACATGAAGACATACTAAGGTGAGATTGATGCTCTTAAGCTAAATCACTGGTTGTACTAATTATAAGTGTATTTTAGTATTCATCATATTAAGGAATAATAGAAGATTTCATTTGTGAAACTAAAATTAGCGGGCCATGCTCTAACCTGGTGGGAAAGCCATAAGGAGACCTTGATGTTGGAGGGATATCCTCCATAAATTCACAGTTTTACCCTATCGAGTATGTAGAGGATCAGTGGATCTAGTGTCACCACTTACGCCAGAAGCATGGGTAGATTGTATAGGAGGACGCCATAAAATTTAGAAAAGATGGCCATAATGTTGGGTATCTCCCCAAAGAAACCAAATGTACTCCACAAGTATTTGGGAGGTCCACATAGCCATCTGCAGAAGAAAGTGATGTTGTTCAAGCCTATATTGGTGGATGAGTCTTGTGTAGACGAACAATACCTAGAGAATATAGGCCTAAATAAAGGGAAATCAAATGGATCGAAGTAGAAGGAACAACAAGATGCTTCAAAGGAGAGGAAGAAGAATTGGAAAGGGGGTAAGATAAAAGGAAAACAACCATAACACACCACTGTAAACATCCCAGCAAACACTGCAACCACTGCAACATTTATAGCTATAGAAAGGATAAGTGTTGAATTTCAATCCTTATCTTAACCCCCTATTGTGGTAAAAACACAACCCCCCATTATTCACATAATTTTATCTACGGGAACCCTTTAATTGAATGGTTGGTCATGTTAATATTTGATTTTGAGAGTTTGGACTTCTTCAATGAGTTCGATTTGTTCTTATCTTCCTATCATAACTCGTTTGATCTCATTTGAACATTTGGTTTTAAATGGCACCTAATTGTAGATTGGATATTTTTCACAGACTTGACCTAATGATATGTATATAATGTATTTTACCTTTTTGTTTTATAGGTTTTATTTAATTAATTTAATTTTTTTGTAAAATATTTATTTTTATTTGTAAATAGTATTTTTATTTTTATCCCTTAAATAGCTCCCGAGACCAAGTTTTTATTATATAGTGGATATAGTTTCATTATTTAACAAAACCAAGTGGCTTTAGATTTTGAGCGGTTATAATTAACTCATTATTAAAAAGGGTTCTTTTTGTGAAGCCTTTCATATTATAAAATGGTCATATAACATAGTCGAAGTCTTATAATGAGACTGTGGTTGTAGTTTAATCCTTTGTAATACATATCGGGGCCCTGAAGCTTTTTCATATCAGAGATATTTTTGTGTCACATTATTAAAACCTTTGATATATCACTCTGACGATACTCCGATATCCATGCCACTCCGACCTTTGATATATCAATCCGTCGATACTCCGATAAACATCCATTGTCAATATCCCCATGCACCTTCCCCTCTGACTTCTGATATCTTCCAGGCTCTGATATGTCAGACCTGATTTTGTATTAATTTTGGTCTATTAATATATCACGTCCACTCCATATCAGAGGTACCATATGTAACCTGTTAGCGCTCAAATCTACCTTAGGCTGAAATAAGGTAAAACTCAAGGCTACATCAAACCACGCTCAGTCTTATAGCTAGCCCTACGAGGACAGGAGAGGGCTCTCTCCGGGTCAATCTCAGCAAAGATAATCGATGAGGTTCGAGATGACTAAAACAAAATCTAATTTTAGGCTAGATATGTAGTACAAAGGTTTGATTTGAGTTTTTAGGAGTTTTTGTGTTGAAACAAGGAAAGGCAAATTTGGGCTTGGAGTTTTTGTAGAGGTCTATTTGGGGCAAGGTAGGCGATCCTCTTGATGCTTTCAAAGGGAATGAATGGGTAGATCAGACTGGTGACGAGATAAGGAGAGCAAGAAGCTTTCAAGGATTCTCCTTAAACAGATGAAAACATGGAAAATTAAACAAACTTAAAGGCAGAGCATAGCCATCGATGGATTCTACCTTAACACTTCATTTGTTCAATTGCAGAAGATGAAAGAAGGAAAATGATACACATAACAACTTACAATTACTGAAAGAAGCACACCATCAAAACATAAAGCCACATGGATCCCAAACAGTGTTGCAAAACCTGGTCTTTCCTTAGCCAAAAATGCAGAGAAAATATGTACAATAGTATGCCAAAGCAATCCCAAGTGTCCAACCTCTCCAACCTCTGAAAATGATTGAGAAATTACATCATATAGACCATATTAACCCCTTTCCTTGCCTCTAGGGGTCAAGCTCATCATCCTAGGAGCTGTTTCAACCAACTCTAAACAAAGCACTACAATCTAGGCAGTTAAAACAACTTGCCTCTACAAGGTAGGAAACCAATTCATTCATTAAATTTTCACTCTTTGGTGAATGAATCTTCTAGAACAAGTAACTAAGTGTAAAAATTACATCATGCTTAATAAATTACATCAAGCTGGGTCAAAAATCACATCAAGAGGTGAAACTAGTCATAACTGGCCAAAATTCTGAGCTGGAAGGTGAAAATTTGACCAAAAATCTCTATGCGCCGCGCGCCTAAGCTCTATGCATAGCGCGCCTTTCAGCCTGATTTTGGGGCACGTCCCAGCATCCAAATTGAGCTCATGATAGCTCTTTGGCAAGCCCTAGATGTATAATTTCCAACCCAAGTGGAATTTTCAAATTTGGTGTCCATTTGCCCCTCCACAAGTGCATTCTCCCAAGACTACTTCTTGTGTGTCAAAATAGGGGCAGTGAGGTCATTTTTTGCATGTTTTTTGACCTTTTGGGGACCCATAACTCACCCAAACTTCTTGTCCAAGTACCAAAATTCATGATTCTCCATGAAAAATCCAAAACTGCAAGCCATTTGTGATTTTGACCTCACAATCTTATGGGTCGCGCGCGGTGCGCAGCGGACTGGGCTTGAGGCGCGCGACGCATAGAGCCTGGCGTAGTGCCTTTTTGCAGGAGACATTTGGAGGCCTTCTTGATGTCAAAATCAGGTGTAGGATAGCTTGTTGGAAAGGTATTTAAGTCTACGTTCCAACCCAACTGGAAGTTTTCAATTTCGAGTTCCTTTTCCTTTTCAAAAATCAAATCTCCCAAGACTGGTCAAAATGTGCCAAATGAGGTTGCCTCAAGGAAGAGTGGTGTTGTAGTCAAATTTTGAATGCCTTCCTCAACTCCCAATTGAGCTCATGATAGCTCGTTGGAAATAGATTTTTTTCTAGTTATCATTTGACTCATCAAGAAAGTCATTTGGCCAACCAAGCTAGGAGAATACTTGATTTTCCCAAGGTCACTTCAGAGGTGCATCAATTCTCTTGAGACAACGGTAGTTTTGACATTTCTCTAAAACCATGACACTTATGTAAAACGTGAAGGAGGTTTTTCTTTATTGGCCTATTATGGACAAACACCTCTCTCAGTTTTCCAAAATTCATCTTTTATTGCTTAGAAACATCATTTTAGTGAAACCTATCCCGATGTGTGAAACAAGGAATTTTGCAAATGAAGCGAAATGAAGGGGATTAAGGAGCTTCTAAATTCTTGGGGAAATTTTTGGAAGTAGGAGGATGTTAGGAAGCAGGAAGAGGGAATCTCAAGAATCGAGTGAGGGAAGGGGTCAAAAGGGCAAAAACAGCCTAGCCTAGAAAATTGCCAAGTTTGTGGAAAGAAACTAGGTTTGTGCAAAAATGAGGAATTTGGGGATCTTAGTGATGGGAAGTGTTTGATAAGGTATATTAAGGATAGGGGAAGGTGTATGAACATCTGGATACAAGTTTGGCTAATGATTTTACCGTCCAAGAGAAATTGCCTTCAAAACACTAGGAGAGGGAAATGACCTTACCTAGGCGCAACTGAAGCATGAACAAGGTGTGAAATGACCCAATGGAACTTGACATGATGATGAAAACCCTCTGAATAATGGTACAATCAGCTGAATTGTGACATGGATCGACATTTGGACAGTTTTGAAAAGAGTGAAAACAAACCCTAGACCTAATGCCTAGTGACCAAATTTTGCTTGAAGACTCACTGACAAAACAAAATTTGATTTTGACACCTTAAAATCACTTGTAAGAGCATGTTTGATCACTGGAGGAAGGTTGCAAAGACTGACACTAACATAACCACGTTAGGCATTTCCAATATCAAAAGATCTACGACATCGTATGTCATCACCTTCGGACCTGATATGGTTATATAATTTGGTTTGTTTATAAAATCGCGTCCACTCATATATCATAACTTTTGGAATGACACACATCTAGAATATCTGATAAGACCTAATATTCCAATCTTCGATAAGCTATGGATATATACACATATAAACCATGGATTAATTCAAATTTTGTGTCCATTAAATCGAATGTTTACCATAATATTATAGTGTGACTATGTTTAAAACTTCTCATATGCAATTGCTCTGATATACTCCTATGCTTGCCACTTGGCATCTCCAAGGGGCCACTATTATATTAATTGAAAATCCATTGATTTTTTGTTTGTTTTCGGCGTAAATAGTAGTTGTTTGCATATTATTGTTTCCACCACTTTTATGGCTAACTATATTTTTGTTATTATGTTTTGACAAAGGGTTTTTTATTAAGGCCAATATTAAAACAAATCCAATTTATTGCCACTGTAGGTAGGAAAAGGGATATTATAATAAAATAAAATTTTTGTTTCAGTTGTTCCATGACTATGAATTCTTCAAAACAAACTGGAGACAAGCGAGATTATTCTTATCGTTGCACAGGCTAAATTGAGAAAATTTTCAAAACTATACTATCAACATTTTGCCAAACCCCAATCAAAGAAATCCTTCTGTTTTATTGTGTTTGAAATTAACTTGACTATGGAGAGACTTGGGGAGATTGTTTTTATTTCTAAATCGTGTATAAATACCCATTTTTGGGCTGAGTTTAAGAGGTGGATTCGAATCCGAGAGAAAAGAGGCATAGTAATACTAGAGCTTACAAAATGTTTGAATAGAAGGAGTTCAGACTCATTTGCACTAGTGTAGTGAGATCGGATCCATTTATGTAGACAAGGAATCAATTTAGAGAGACAACAGAGCACATGCATTATTGTAATTCTCTGATCTTTTATGTAATTGATTCACTTTTTAATAATATTTGTTTTTGTAATAATGTGTACAAAACTATTTCTTTCTCTATTATTGTAAATAAATTCTTTAGTTTTGAAACTCATTTCTAGAGTATGAGTATGTATGTCTCTTTTCAAAACTACTGTTAACTTTTGATTTAAATGATCATTAAGAATCTGGTCAAGCAATCTTGCTGGGTTAATCAGAAATGAGTTTCGAAACAATAATTTGCATAAGGACATACCTTTATCTCCTTAAGCTACTAGCTATCTATCAGTTTAATCTTATAGATGCCTTTCTTTCTAAATGTCATGTATTTGAACTATTTTAGTATTGTGGCATGAATATTTTTTGTTCTTATCATATGCTTTATTTGGAATTGGAGATATTTGCAGTTGGATGTATGTTAACTATTTAATAGGAATTTATTTGTTTATATTTTTTTTTAACAAGGATTAGATCTCGTGAACTATTTCCTTGGTCTATTTCCTTCATTACAATTCCAATTCCTACATGCTTCTTTTCCCATCATTTTAGCTTGCTTTCGATTGAGAGAAAGACTATTCTTCCCTTCAATCGAGATAGGGCTAGGATAAGTGCAGAATAGGTTAATTTTTGCATTTTCATTCTTGTTTTTGCATCTTATAAGTCCTCTTCGCAAATAGGCGAATTTTAGAGTGGTTTGGCTGAGCCACAAAGTCAACTTAAGGATCATTCTCTTACCTGATCAGCAAGGAGAATCAATATGATGTCTCTTATATGTTGGTAATTAAAATAAATACCTTAAGCCAATACCTAATCTAACAAATTGAAACTACCATTTCAACAAAAAATGAATTTATTTAAGTTCTTGACTGGGTGGTCTCCCTTGGAATGTTGAAAGGGTCATTTTTCTCAACCAACAGTTTTGGCGCAAGAAGGAGGGCCTTGAGCTAGTTGTTCTATCTGGATTTTTGTTTTATCATGTTTAGCTAATCATGGCTCCTATATGCATTCCTACATTGGGTCATTCTTTCAACTCATCTAAACCTACCAGGGGCATGACCAAGAAGTAAATTGAGTCCTGGTCTAATATGAAGTTCGATGGTGAGAGTAAATTTTCTGCCTTAGATCATCTTTGTGATTTTGTAGACAAGTGTGAATCTTTTAATATTATTGTTGACAATGAGATATGCATGATTTTTACTCTAGCATTCCAAGGATGAATCTGCAAATGATTCAAAATACTTCCAATGAAGTCAATTCATTCCTGGAACCATTTTATGCAGGGATTTCTTAAAGCAGATCAAAATTATAATTATGATATTTTGTGTTTAGAATTAGATAATATTTTCATGTACGAAGATGAATCATTAGATTATTTTTCTAATATATTTTGGTCACTTTGTTATAGATTTTATTTATGTGATTTACCTTCAACTAAAGATTTGATTGAACATTTATCTTCCCTTGTTTCTTCTAATTCTAAAGAGAATAAATTAAATAATGAAGAACAAGACACATCTAATTCATTTATTAGTCTTGAATTAGCAAATTATTTTATTGAGCCTGAGCCTAAGATTGAAATTAGATCACAACCTTCATCTTTAGAAAGCAACAATTCACATTTTATGTTTTCTGAAATGAATATTTTAAATATAAATGTAGAATTTGAAAATGTAATTGAAACAAATTCTAATGATTCTTGTGATAAGCAAGTAGGCCCAATAGAATCTAATCAGTAACAATATTTAAATAATCAATATATCAATCTCTTTTCCCTTCAGGCAAATTCTCAAAATTCAAAACATATTTCTACAATTGAAAGAATTTCATTAAGCCAGAATTATGATAATACATCGAATTGTAAAATTGAATTTGTTCAGCCAACATTATATTCTAGTAGTCATTATTTTTCTTATCCTAATATCTTTTCAGGTAATATTTCATTAAATAATGACCATTTTAATCTTTTGGTTAAAAATAATTTTATCACTAGTTCTTATAATTCTGAAATTATCACTCATTCAAACGATAATTCTTTAGTCATCAATGATGTTTCAAAATCTTCCTCTCACACATTTTATGATTATGTTAAAGATTAGCCATTTCATTTCCATGAGAAGGGGGTAATTTATGATCAATACCATGATTATGATGACAAAGTGCACTATATTAAAAATTGAGTTATCTCATGAAGGTTCACATACAGTGATTTTGTCTCCTCTTCTTGACCACAAATTTAATCTTGAAAATTTTGATGAGTCGGTCTTGCAAGTTTCTAATGTTGTTCATTCTAATTTTCTTTTAAAAACATTCATCTATAGTATTTTGTTGGAATGTCCTTTTAGTGGCAATTCGATTACTAAATTTAATGTTAAGTTCTGGAGTTAACCTGTTATGTTGTAATTTTGATGTCCAAACTGATTTGGTTATGTTTACTTTCTTTCGATTCTTTTGTTATGTTTTCTTTTCTGATTTTTTTATGCAGTCATGCTCAATATCTCAGCACTGAACACCCTCGAGATACATTAACTGAAGACAATGAATATGTTGTTCGAAATTTTAATCATAAATATCTTTTTCAAATTCACTTGATTTTCATTTCAATTATATCATTGTTGCGCAAATCTAACTCTTGAGAGTCTTCCTTCACAATTTGCCTTACTACCTTCTCCTCTAGTTAGTTTTGAATCTCTGACAAATATACATTCATACTTTTATGATCCAATAGATATTTTCTTGGAGAATACTTTCCAAAAGAGACGGCCTTCCAATAGGTTATGTGTAAATCAGTTCATGTTTGTACATAATTTAGCATTAGATATGTATAATCAATTCAGATTTATTTTTGTTGTTTCATTTGTTATTTTGTTATTGATTTTTGACTTTTGTGTACATGAAGTAAACAAAGCACTTGAATGGTTACACTAGAAGTTTGATTTTACTTAGTCTTAGTCTTCTTTTTAGATTAGGATTAGGAATATATTAGATTTATTTTTGTTAATGTTTTACAGATTGAATTAAAAGATTATTTTAAACATTTTCAAGAAATACATGGAGGAAGATGAAGACCCATGAGGTAAAGTTATTATCAAGTTCTTCAAGGTATGCATTTTTATGTTAATTATCATCTGTTTGTGCATTTTTATTTCAATTTGTTCTTTTCTGCTTCAATTTTCCTTTCTTATATTTTGTTGTCTTTTTGCAAGTTTTGGCTTAATCCATCTTTTGTGAATAAGTTAGTTGTAATAAACATAAATTCTAAATGGAATATTTTTCAAGCCTTACTCAGGGAGATTTCCTTAAACTTAATTTTTTTTATCATTTTTGTGATATTTTTAAAGCAAAATTTGATGAAGAAGATAAATCTTTGTTAAGCTCTAAAATGCAATTCTTAATCACAACTCTTCATTAGTTAATTTTTAATAAACTCATGAATAAGAAAATTCATTTTAATAAGACAACATTTTACTTGACAAATACATAACAAGATCTTAATGCATTATGTCTGTTAGTGTCAGTCTTTGCAGCCTTCCTCCGATGATCAAACATGCTCTTACAAAGTGATTTTAAGATGTCCAGGTCAAATTTTGTCATTTCAATGAGTCTTCAAGTAAAATTTGGTCACTAGGTATTAGGTCTAGGGTTTGCTTTTCCTCCTTTCAAAGTTGTCCAAATGTCGGTCCATGTCACAATTTAGCTGAGTGTACCATCATTCAGAGGGTTTTCATCAACATGTCAGGTTCCAATGGGTCATTTTACACCTTGCTCATGCTTTAGTTGCACCTAGGTAAGGTTCATTTCCCTCTCCTAGGGTTTTGAGGGTAATTTATCTTGGATGATCAAATCATCAACGAAACTTGTATCTTGATGTTCATACACCTTCCCCTATCCTTAATGTACCTTATTAAACACCTCCCATCATTGATATCCCTCAAATTCCTCATTTTCGCATAAACCCTAGTTTCTTGCTACAACTTGACAATTTTCTAGGCTAGGCCTGTGATTTTCCCTTTTGGACCCCTTCCCCTCACTCAATATTTGAAATTCAACTTTCCCCTACTTCCTAACATCCCTCCCTACTTCCCAAAATTTTCTCAAGAATTTAGAAGCTCCTTATCCCCTTCATTTCACTACATTTCGACAAATCCCCTGTTCCACACATTGGGATAAGTTTTACTCCAATGATGTTTCTGAGCAAGAAAAGATGAATTTAGGAAAAATCAGAGATTTTTTTGTCCACAATAGGCCAAGGAATAAAAACATCCTTCAGGTTTTACACAGGTGTCATGGTTTTAGAGAAATGTCAAGAATATAGTTGCCTCACGAGAATTGATGCACCTCTGAAGTGACCTTGGGAAAATCAAGCTTTCGCCTAGTTTGGTTGGCCTAATGACTTCCTTGATGAGTCAAATGATGACTTGACACAAGGAGATTTTCAATGAGCTACCATGATCTCAATTTGGGGTGGAGGAAGACCTTTAAAAGTTGACTGCAACAGCACTCTGCCTTTAGACAGCCTCATTTTGCACATTTTTCCCAGTCTTCATAGATTTTACTTTTGACAGGGAAAATGAACTCAAAATTAAAAATTTCAATTTTTGATGGAAATTATACTCAATAAGCTTTCCAACAAGCTATCGTGCACCCAATTTGGACATTGGAAAGGCCCTCAAAACAGGTCTGCAAAAAGGCACAGCGCACTTGTCAACTAAGCTCAAAACCCATTTCATTACCTTTCCAAGCCTCCAAATTTGCAAACAACATCTCTACAAGTAATTAAACATTAATAAGTGAAATTGAAAGAGATATTATCATCTTAGATGGTGTTTTTATAGGTGCAAAATCAAACCCTAGTTTGCAGCTTAGTTGCACTACAAAAATTGTCTAGGGTTTTCAAAAGTTATCATTCTTGTTGTTATTCCACTGCATCATTTTTTACATTCCCCTCCACTACATTTCCCAAATTTCATCTCCCTTACCCCTCTCCCATTCACACTCATCCTACTCCTTTATCCCCAAAACCCTAAAAACCCTAGCCCTATGCCCTACTCCCAAACCCTAACTCCCACATCCTACTCTTTCACTACTCCTATTTCCCTATCAAACCCTTATCCTACATTCTAAAACCCTATTCACTCCCCTCATTCCCCTCATTCCCTAAAACCTAAAACATCCACTCCCTCAAGCACTCATCATCCCCATACACCTCACTCATCTGATCTTTTAAAATCTTTTCATACTCTTCTTGTCCCCACCTCATCCCTTCATTCCTCATCAGCTACTACATCATTAAAACCTATGGAGAGGGACCTCATATATTTTCATCGGTGCCTCAAGAGGAAAGAGGATCTTCAGGACAGCAGGAGGTCAAAGAGACTGAGACCTTGAACAAGAAAACAAGCAAATTACCAGCAAACAAGACCTCATGGAGCTAAAAAACATAAAGAAAAACCGGTAAGCTGCCAAGAGGAGGAAAACCAAATTGACAACACTTGAAAGGGAAATTCAAGTTGATCATGAATCTTGGATCGAGGTGACAAACATGCACTTGAAAAATATGCTGGAGAAAGCCAACAAAGAGAAAAATATGTTGAGGAACGTGGCATACCACTACTTGACGAGAAACAAGGTGTGCAAAGCAAGAATCAGGATTTTGAAGGCCAAGTTGAAGAAAGCATCGAGGAAGTGAAAAGAGAAAGATAGACTCCAGATATTGGCTAAGGCTTCCTTGGCCCAACAACACTTAATGAAGGACACTCAGCCCAAATTTCAAGAAATTTGGGACACGTTTTGCAATTTTGAAATTTTTGGCCTAAAAAACAAGTTTTCCTGGCTGATGCGCCACGCCACCTGGTGCGCACTTTTGCTAGGGACATCCTTTGTTTTTGGATTTTCCATGGAAAAATATGAATTCCCGTAAATGGAGAAGAAATTTTGACAGGTTTTGAGCTTCCAAAAAGGTCAAAAACACCTCAAAAGTAACCTTTCTGCCACTTTTTGGACACATAGGAAGAAATGTTGGGAGAAATTAGCTTTGGAGGGGCAAATAGAGGCCAAATTCCGAAATTCCACTTGTTCTAGAAAGTAGACAGTTAGACCTTTCTAACAAGCCCACGTGGAGAAAATTTGGTGCACGGGAAGGCCTCCAACATCAGCTGCAAAAAGGTGCTACGCATAGGGAAATCAGCGCAGCGCATAATAGGAAATTTGCTCATTTTGATAAAAAAAACTCTATTTTTCACCTAGTTTCCTCATAGTTTGACTTTTCTCTTTATAATAGTCAAAAAACATGATGTAATTTAATATTACTTGATGTATTTTGATGTAATTATGTTAAATTTTCACTCATAGAGGTAGATTCATCCATGAAAAGGTAGTTTGCGACTGAATGAATCTGTTCCCTAGTTTTTAGAGGCAAGTTGTTCCAATGCCTACTTTTTAGTTCTCAGTTTAGACTTTGTTGGAATAGCTCCTAAACTTATGAGCTCGACCCCTAGAGGCTAGGATGAGTTGTTGGTCACCTCTATCTTGTAATTTTTCAGTCATTAGCAAAGGTTGGACTTTTGGGAAAGCTTGGAGCTTCATTGTATACTCATTTCAGTAGTTTGGCTAAGGAATGGACCATGGTTTTCAAAACTTTATGGGATTCTTGTGGCAACTTGATTTGGTATTGTGTTTCCTTCTATAATTTTAAGCTTACATGTGTTTTATGTATGCCATCATCTCTCTTTTCTTCATCTTAACTAAATCAAACAAGGATAAAGGTAGAATCCATTGAAATTGCAATGCTCTACCTAGGGTTTTGTTTAGTTATTTATGTTTTCAACTGTTTGAAGAGGATCCCTGAAACTTTCTTGCCCTCTTCAACCTCTCACTGGTCTAAAAGCTCTCCATCTCACTCAATTTGAAGTACCAAACTAGATGCCTACCTCACCTCATAGAGATCTCTGCAAAACTGAGCCTCATTCCCTAGACCCAAATCTGCCTTTCACATTTGAGCCAAAAAAACATCATCAAATTCAATCAAACTCTTCTGAATACATGCCTAGCCTAAAATCAGTCTTTACATCAGTCATCTCAAGCCTCATTGATCATATTTTGCTGAGATTGATAAGGAGAGAACCCTCTCCCGACCTGGTAGGGCTAGCTACCAGGTTAAGCATGGTTTGATGTTATCTTAGATCCTACCTTTCTCATCCTGAGGTAGATTTAGGCACTAACAATGTCAAGATATTACTTTTATTTTGTTTGAGTAGTTTCTATTTCATGATTTTTCTTGGAGTAGTTTGTTTTTATTTTTCATCTGATTTCATTTCTCTTTTCTCTTGTTTTCAGATTTGATTTCATGACATTTCATTTTGTTTCCCTTTGAAAGTCCCAATGGTAATATTACCAACCTTTTAGTTGGAGGACTTTTTCACACCCACATTTGGTTTCATATATGGGAAATTGTTACTCTTTTTCAATGAAATTCATTGGTAAAAGGAAGAATATCAAAATAATCATCAAATTGCTATCTTTCAGATTTATATTTGAAACTCTTATTGTGTTTCCTTGTCATTTTGATAATATCACTTTACAATATAAGAGAATTCTATTTTGCGACAACTTATCTTATAAACATATCTTGCTAAATAAACATAAATAAAAATATAAAAGTTTTGTATTTTTAAACTCTCCATGTCATCCCAATATCTTAAGGAGAAGATTTTTCTCCCCATTTGTTAACACAAATTATTAGAGTGTAAATGAAAATTGTGAAATGCCTGAAAGATAGGAGGTCTTTGTAAAGAGCCAACCTACCATGATCATGGGTATTGATGGTTGTGACATTATCGTATCTAGTTACCAAGCCAGGATAATGGATCACAACACTTAATTGTAAGGCAAGAGGTCTCATCACAATCCGGATTGTTCATGACTATCAATGCTTATGAATGGCATTGTCGTATCTAGTCACCAAGACAAGAAAATGGCTTTCATAGTTTTAATAAAATAGGTTTCCTCTGAAATATTTAAATATAGATGTGATATTGACATTTCCTTTGGGCTAAGAGGTAACCCTGTCGAGACTATGGACACATACTTGTATACGTGGCTCTACTTATGACAATGAGAGTTCAACTTTTCTTACTAAACACAATTATACATTTTTGTTCTTTAGTTTAATTTGTCATCAATTAAATAGTTGTTGTAACATGACTCTTATAATCAATATTAGAGATACACAAAATGATAATATTTTGATATCCATTATAAGAGGTTTTATTGACAATATGAATCCTAGCACTTTGTTTGATTTAACTTTATTCCTTTTTCCTTAGAGTGTCATCATTTTTCAGAGATAACTAGTTCTTCCTAATGTGTCACCATTGTTGTGGTAAAAACACAACCCCCCCACCCCCACATTATATTCACTTAATTTTCACTATGGGGACCCTTTAATTGAATGGTTGGTCATATTACTATTTTATTTTGAGAGTTTGGATTGCTTCAATGATTTTGATTTGTTCTTATCTTCCTATCATAGCTCGTTTGATCTCATTTGGACATTTGGTTTGTAAATGGTGCCTAATTGTCGATTGGATATTTTTCACTACCTTGGCCTAATAATATGTATATAATGTATTTTACATTTTTGTTTTATAGGTTTTATTTCTTTATTTTTACTTTACTTATAAAATATTTATTTATATTTGTAAACAATATTTTTAGTTTTATCCCTTAAATAGCCCCTGAAACCATTCTTTTTATGATATAGTGGCTATAGTCTCATTATTTAACAAAACCAAGTGGCTTTGGCATTTTAGCAGTTATAATTCACTTATTATTAAACAGGGTCCTTTTTATAAATCCTCTCATATCATAAAATGGTCATATAACATAACCGAAGGCATATAATGATTGGCTATAGTTTAATCCTTTGTACTACATATCGAGGCCCTGTAACTTTTACATATCAGAGATTTTTGTTTGTCACGTTGTTAAAACCTCTAATATATCACTCTGCCAATACTCTAATATCCATGCCACTTCAACCTCTGATATATCACTTTGTCTATATTCTGATAAGAATCCTTTGTCGATATTCGAATGAGCCTTCCCCTCCAACTTTTGATATCTGCTAGGCTCTGATATGTCAAACTTGATATGGTATTAATTCTAGTCTATAAAGATATCATGTCCTCTCCATATCGGAGCTCCCGTATGTAGTTGCATTAGACATTTTTTATATTGAAAGATCTTTAACATACCTTTCTGCCTGCCACCTATCCACCTACGTCATCACCTTCAAACTCGATATGGTTATACAATTGGTTTATTTGTAAAATTGCTTCCACTCGTATATCAGAAATTTTGGAATAACACACATCTAAAATCGTTGATAAGACCAAATCTTCCAACCTCTGATAAGTTATGGATCTGATACACATATAAATATGGCCTAGTTCAAACATTGTGTCCATTACATTGGGTTTTTACCTTAAGATTGTTGTGCGACTTGTTGATAAATGGCAACAAGAAATTCCATTTTAATTTGTCCTTGAATTAAAATGAGAATTATAATTGAATTCTATTCTCATAGCAACTTGTAAATAGTTAATTAAGTTTAGTTAACTTAATTAGCTTAGAAATTTTGAGTTGGAAGTATTTAGGAAGTAAGTGTTTAGGAAGTATGAGTCTAATATGAGTTTAAATTAAGTTGTAATTAGATAACTCAGTTTACTGAGTTATGGTCAATTAAATTAGTTCTAACTATTTGTGGAACTAATAGAGGACTAATAGTCAATTGATGCACTAGTGCATCCACAAGTGTTATTCCAGTTAACTAAAGATTCCCTCATGAGAAACTCATGCATTCCATTTCAGAGAAAGACCTAATTGAGACTAGAGTTAAGCGACAATGTACTATCAGTTGTATGATTTACTGAGTTGTAAATATCATGCATACAATCAGAGAAGGACCTATGTTTTGATTATGCAGTTTTGGAAGCATGAATTCCCTTTATATACAGGTTGTTCATACTAGGAATTGTTCAAGGAAATTGGGGCTTGGCAGGTAGTGGAAATTGGTTAAGTGTTGGCTAATAGCGGGCTTGTGAGGTAGAGAGGTGAGCATATTGTGCAGAATTATTCTTGTAATAACAAGCTTTGTATCTTCATTCATATGTCTAATTAATGCAATATAGATAGACGGGGTTTTGAGTTGTGGCTTTCCCTAGGAAAACTTATTGTGTTATGTGCCATTGATTTGTCTTCTTCTTGTTCATATTGTTTTCATCGATCTATTGGCTTCCAATGGTTGAAAGTAGAAGTAGATTCTTGTCCTATGCTTTACTAAATTGCATGAGATTATGAATCTATAGGAGATTCTACATGGTATTAGAGTTGAATTAAATATACTAGATGATATTTCAAAGTTTTAAGTTTTGGGTTACAATTGAAATTCGAATTTGCAATACATACTTCAAAAGGTATTCTACGGTTTGCACTCAAGTATGCCTTCGAAGATAGCTCGGATTTTATAGCCTGGAGAGATAAAATGGAGGTTGTGATGGAGGATAATGGTTTGAAGGAATTTTTTGATTAATAAATTCCTAACCCAACAACATCAAATGCATAGAATCTAGCTCAATGGAAGAAGTGTGTGGCGAAGACGAGGCAGATAATGCTTGAGGGAGTTCGAGACCACATTTTCTCGAGTCTCCATGGGGAGGAAACTCCATATGATATGTGGAATGCATTGATGGAATTGTATCATAACAATAGTGACCAAAGGAAAATGGCACTAAAGGACAAACTTTGAAAAATCAAAATGGAGAAAGGCGAGACTATTCCAAAATACTTGACCAAGTTCACTCAATGTCATGATGAACTTGGAAGTGTTGGAATCATGGTTGTTGAGGATGATATGGTGAGTCTTTCTCTTCTGGGACTCCCAAAGAGTTTTCATAGTTATCAGGACTTTTTCAATGGTCAAGCGAAGATTCCAGATTGGGAACAATTGTGGTCAGATTTGATGCAAGAGGAGATCAGGAGGAACACCAAGGATGGCTCTTCATCAAATAATGATGATGAAGAGAACTATGCCTTAGTGATTAAGGTGAAGAAAGGGAAATGGAAACCTTCCCATTCCAAATCATATTATTTCCATGGAGTTAAGAAGAAATACATGAAGAAATTTAAGTGCTTTCATTGTCATGAGTTGGGCCATTTTGCTAAAAAATTGTCCACTCAAGAAGTCCATGAAGAAGTCCTTAAGAGGGGCAGCGGCTGAGGCTTTGATCTCTTAATTCAAATTGTACTTTTCCCTCATTACATGCATGGTGTCATCGATGATGGGAAGTTTATGTTACTTAGACAGTGAAGCTTCATTCCACATGACTAGTGACAAGGAGTTATTCAGTGACCTGGAGGAGAAAGATCTCCAAATGCATATGAGGTGGGTGACAATGGGAGGTATAGTGCTACTGGATTGGGCACGTTTAATTTTTAGAGGGATCATGGGGCTCCTCTAACCTTGAATAATGTTATGTATGCACCTGGGCTGAAGAAGAACTTGGTATCCATTGCCATGATTGAGGATAGAGGCTATGATGCGATCTTCTCAAAAGGAAATTCGTTCCTTCAACACATAGCCACAGGTCAAGTAAAGAATATAGGGATTCGGGTGAAGAATCTCTATAAGCTAGAGGAAGAGGATCATGTTTCTTTGATCACAAAAGTAGATATGGTGCAGAGCCAATATGTTGGCAAGTTGTGGCACAGGTGATTGGGCCACTTGCATCATGGGGCTTTGATGATCATGCAACAAATATCTATCATTTCCCCAAAGGTACACTAGATCAAGTTGATACATGCAAGGGGTGTACTTTGGGTAAATACACCAAGTCTTCCTTTCATGACAAAGAAAGACGAGGTGAGGCTATTCTAGAGCGATTCCATTCATATTTGTGTGGACCTTTCTCGATAGCAACCAGGACCAAATATAGGTATTATGTTATATGTGTTGATGACTTTTCTCAAAAATGTTGGATATTTTTCATGCAGAAAAAGGATCAAACCTTCACAAAGTTTTGTGATTTTAAAGCATTGGTGGAGAAAGTGTCAGACAAGAAGATTAAATCTCCACGGAGTGATAACAGTGGTGAGTATGTCTCAAACACGTTTAAGAACTTTTTTTCATTGGTAAGGATTAAATGGGAGTTGATGACAACCCTTAACCCTCAACAAAATGGGGTGGTTAAGAGGATGAACAGAAGCATAGTAGGGGCAGCGAGGGCAATGTTGCATGATCAGGGCCTACCACTACACTTGTGGGTTGAGTCATGCAACACAGTGGTTTATGTTCAAAACCGTAGCCCACATCATATACTTGGGATGAAGACGCCATAGGAGGTGTATTCCGGTAAGAGGCAAGATGTTGGTCACTTCAGGATTTTCTAGTCATTGGTATATTTCCATGTGACCAAAGATGCATGGAAGAAGCTTGAGTTGACAGCAGAGTTAGGGATATTTTTGGGGTACACTGATACACCTCACAACTATCAAGTATACTTTCCGACCAGCAAGATGACAGTGGTTCACACGGATGTCAGATTCGATGAGGAGAAGACAATGTGAGTTTCCCTTGAGAGAGAGCTTCAGCTACATGTGATTGAGGAGACTTTAGCTCCTAAGGTTGAGGAGACTTAGATTTATGTGGAGCAGCCACATGCAGAGGCTCCAAGAGTGGAGACACCCACTAAGGCAGAGATGGGAGAAAGCACACCAGAGAGGCGGGTAGATTGTTGTCAGATGCTAGAGAATATGTGGGAAAATCCACATGATAGTGTAGACATAGGAGGTCACCTGACAGGTACACTAGATACATGGTTCTTATGAGTGGATGTGTTGTGATAGTACCATCTTCCTTTGAGGAAGCAGTGCAATAGACGATTTGGGTTGATGCCATGGTGGAGGAGTATGACTCCAGAGTTTGTAACAGTGTTTGGGATGTGGTCCCAAGGCCAAAGGATAAGTCCTTGGTGAGCTCCTGTTAGCTTTGCAAGGTAAATAAAGTTGTAGATGGTAGTGTGCAAATGCATAAGGCTAGATTTGTGGCCCGTGGTTTTTCACAGGTATAAGGGATTGACTATGATGAGACCTTTGCTCCTGCTACAAGGAACTCATTGATCATATCTATATTTTCACTATCAGCATAGATGGGTTGAAAGATACATCAGATGGATGTGAAGACAACCTTCCTTAATGGCACAATTGAGGAAGAGGTGTACATAGAGCAGCCTAAAGGACCTGCATTATTGTATTTTTCTAATGTTTTATATAATTGGTTCATTTTTTTAATAAGATTTATATGTAATCAGATGTACAATACTATTTCTTGCTCTATTATGGTAAATAAATTATTCAGATTTCAAATTCATTTCTGGAGTATGATTATGTATGTCGCCTTTCAATGCTTCTGTTAATTCTTGAACGAAATGCTCATTTAGAACCTGGTCAAGCTATATTGCAAGGTTAATCAGAAATGAGTTTCGTAACTGGAACTTGCATAAGGGAAAACCTTTATCTCCTGAATCTACTAGCTATCTAACAGTTCAATCCTATAGATGTCCTTCTTTCTACATGTCATGTATTTCAACTATTTTAGTATTGTGGAATTAATATTTTTTGTTCTCATGCATATGTTTTATTGGGAATTGGAGATGTTTACAGTTGGATGTTTGTTAACTATTTAATAGGGATTTATTTATTTATATTTGTTTTAACAAGTCTTAGATCTTGTGAACTATTTCCATGGTCTATTTCCTTCATTCCAATTCCAATTCCTACATGCTTCTTTTCCCATCCTTTTAGATTGCTCTCAATTGAGGGACAAACTATTCTTTCCTTCAATCGAGATAGGTCTAGGACAAGTGCATCATAGGTTAAGTTTTTCATTTTAATTCTTGTTTCTAGATCTCATAAGTCCTCTTCCAAAAAAGGCAAAGCTTAGAGTGATTTGGCTGAGCCACAAATTCATATTAAGGATCATTCTCTTGCCTGATTAGCAAGGAGAACCGATCTGATCTATCTTATTTTTTGGTAATTAAAGACATAACTTAAGCCAATAGAGAAAGAGAAAAGGTATCTGGACCTAGCTAACCAGTCAGAACCACCACTTCAATGGAAAAGGAATTTCTTTAATTTTTTGACCGAGAGGTCTCCCTTAAAATGTTGAAAGGGTCATTTTTCCCAATCAACACCCCCCCAAGAAAAAAATGAAGACAATAAGAAGAATAATATCATGGCCACCAGTACGAGTAATCAAGTTGAATGCAACTCATACATGGATGAGAATATTTTATGAACATCAATGTAGAAGGAGGTGAATCTAACTAGCCTTTAGCAATAAGAAAAGAAAGAAATGACCAAACTCTTCTACATACAGATACAGTTCATGAAGACAAATATTAATGCTTTGCTTGACTCAATATCATAGGTGAATCTCATTACAGTAGTTTTAGTCAAAAAATTGGGATTGGAAGTTTGTAATCATCTAATCTCGTATCCATTAGGATGGGTAAATAAGGATACAAAGTTAAAGGTAAAAAAATAGTATTTTTATGAAACCAGCTCACAAAAAGAGAAAATATAGATCAACAACTTAGAAATCATCCTCTTCAAGGAGGAAACCTCCTTTACATTACACAAATGAACAATTCTTGGATGATACAAATGACAAGACCTCCTTTCTCTATGTAGGAGTCTAAGGGGTCATAATATAATCAAAGCTAACATAATAATAATATTGTAAGGGCACAACACTAACAATAGTGGGCTTCTATAAGGCACAATAATAATAATATGGGGACTACATGGGCACAACAATATAATAAGGGTGTTGCAATAATAACAATAAGGGGTTACACTAGTAGTATAGGGACCTAACATGCCCCTCTCATTCAAAAAGTGTTGTTCTCAACACTTGAGTAGTTTCAGATGCTTCTGTATAAAATTCTATTCTTACCATGTGGAATCTTCAGCGGGTAAGTTCTTCCACTTGATGAGATACTCTGAAATTGATCGATATCATAGCTATTGGGTTCTTGTTTCTGTGACTGCTTCAGGTTCCAATATGATTTTTCTTCCTCATCTAGTTATGACAATGTTGTTTAACCTAGGAGCTTGTCACCTATAACCTTCTTTAAGCATGAAACATGGAAAAGTAGGGGCACTCGAGAATATGCAGGAAGATCCAATTTGTATGCCATAATACCAATCTTTTGCATCACCTTGTAAGGACCATAGTATTTTGGTGATAATTTATTATCTTTTGAGCTTGCTTGAGGGACATTTTTTTGTATGGTTGTAGTCATAAAAATACCTAGTCACTTATGTCAAAATGTATTTCGTTGTGATGTTGATTTCCCTATTGTTTCATTCAATTTTGCGTGAAAGTGAGGTTATCCGTTTTCTTCTTGATATGTCCTTCTATCTTGAGAGTTTGAGGAGTGGTAATCTCTGCCAATGAATTACAAGATATGGTTAGATTCATTTCTTCTTTCTCTTGGGTTGGTTCCTGGTATATATCCTCTTCTTTTGACATTTCTTGATCCTTTTCTTCCTCCTCTTCACAATCAATGTAAAATAATTTCTTCTCAGCACACTTATGACCTGTAGTGTATTTTCTATCACAACTATAACAAAGGTCATTTTATCCTTTTTCTTCCAATTGTTGTGGTTTCAACCTTGTATGTTGTGGAAGGCTAGGAGAAACAACACTTCCATCTTTATAATTGTGAGTGGTAGGATTTCCTGTTGCCATAATTTTGCTTTCAATTTTTCTTTCCAGCCTGAATGCCTTCTCCAATGAATCAAGTTCCCAAAGACGAACCTCATGTTGAATGCTATCCTTTAAAGTCCCTATGAAGACATCAATCCTTCGCTTCCCTAGAATATCATTTACCCTTATATTCAATTTTTGGAAATCCTTAATGTGCTCTGCCATTGAACCATTTTGTTTGAGATTTATTAATTGGATAAAGAAGGTGTTTCTCTTTTTATCCTCATAATGTGCTATCATTTCCTCCATGAAAATTGACCAAGTGACAAGTGGTTTATGAGAAAAAATACCTTTATATCATAAAAATTTATTTGGTTCTAAATATAAATATGAAATATGTACCTTTTGTAGCAATTTCACATCATGTAGATCAAAATATTTCTCCATCTGTAATATCCATGTTATGGTATCATTGTCATCAAACTTCCTTATATCGATCTTTGGAATATAGTGGGTCTTCAATACAATGTTAGATTCTCTGAAATCATGATTAACATTTATTTTTTTCTCATCATGAGTTTCGTCCACTACCTTTTCGTCATTATGAGGCCTTTCTTGTAGCAGTTTTGTCCCACCTTCCTTCAAACCTTTCATGTATTTCTTCAAATATTCCATTTCTTGAAATTTTCTTCCATACTATTGATATTAGCTTCCATGGCACATATAAAATTATTTATCTTAGCTTCAATCACATTCTTCAATTCATCTATCCAATTTTTCTTCCTAGGTGTTTCTATTCTCTTGATTCGAGTCATAATTTTTCTTGCTTTTAGGAGCTCAATATTTAAACTACTATAACTCTGTAATTTCAGATCTTCAATTTCTAGAATTTATAGATGTGGTAGACCTTTGATTCCTCTTTATAACCCTACTAGTCTGAGTAATATTGGAGTCTTCAATAAAGGGTTATGCCAAATCTCTTACAATGACCTGATTATAGATTGGTTCAGTAAAGCGAACTTGTACAACTTTCCCTGTGTCACTGTTTCTACCTTCAAACCTAAAAATAATACATAAACATACCATCCATCCTATTTCTATAACTTCTTACGAAATTTCAATCTAATGCTCAAAAAGAAAGTTATGACGATTTTCCCAAGGTCACATATTTGGCATGTAATTTGGGAGTCTACAAAAACCCTAAATGTCTTAGACCATATCACCAAAACTATAGTGAAACAAGATCTAAAATTAGGGCATGAGCTTCACCAAGATTTCGATTCAAATGGGTTTTATGTTTAGATTATGAACTTGTGTAGAACAAACATTATAGCAAAAATTCCATGGTGACCTATTTGAGATGGAATTTTGGAGCTTGAAAAAACCCTAACTTCCTCATATCATATCTCTAAAAATATAGCAAGACAAGATCTGAAATTAGGACCCAAGGTTCAGAATGATTTCAGATCAAATGGGTTTATTTTTTAGCTTCTGAAATTTCGTAGAGAAAAAATTATAGCGAAAATTCCACAATGACCAGTTTGGAACAATGAAACCCTAGAATCCAAAGCTCTGATATTAAAAGTTATGAAACCAGCTCACAAAAAGATAGAAAAGATAGATCAACGACTTAGAAATTAGCCTATTTGAAGGGGTAACCTCCTTTACATTGGACAAATGAATAATTCTTGGATCATATAAATGACAACACCTCCTTTCTATATATAGGAGTCTAAGGGGTTATAATATAATCAGAGTCGACATAATAATAATAATGTAAGGGCACAAAAATAACAATAGTGGGCTTTTATAAGGCACAATAATAACAATATGGGGACTACATGGGCATAACAATATAATAAGGGGGTTGCACTAATAACAATAATGGGTTACACTAGTAGTATAGGGACCTAACATGTTTAGAATCAGTTTTTTCCACCAATGTTGATTTTATTGATGAAGTAGAACTAGATGTAGTTCCCCTTGATGTATTTGGATTCATATTTGAAATTCCCTATGTGTACATGCATGATGCAATATTCATGAAGAGAACTAACCAATATTGGGTTGTCAAGGATGGAAATCACTTACTAACAACACACAAAGGAAGGTCGAAATTTTTGTTTGGTAAGTTCTAGCCAAGAGAAGAAGCTAATCAGTTCTAGAAAGTAATATGTTTTACTATTTTTAAGAGAAAATTAGTTTGTAGAAGAGTCAATTAGAGGCAAGGAATACCTGGAGGGGTGTACTAAGAAATAGAAACAACAACTGGAAAAGTTGTTAAAAGTATACATGGATGTATTTTGGCAACCTAAAGGGCTACCACCCAAGAGGCAAGTGGAGCATGAGATCTTGCTATTGTTGAACTCCCCATTGCCAAACATTGGATTGTACATGTAGTTAATTATAAAATAAAATTAGGTGAAGAAATATTGTCGTAGCTACTAGAATAAGAGTTCATTCAACTGAGTACATCACCATTTGGGTCACTTGTTATCATTGTGCCAAAGAAGGATGGGACTTGGTGGATGTGTATGGATTACAGGGTGTTAAACAAAATCATGCTTAAGAGAAGGTACACCCTACCCAAAATATATGATTTGTTGGACTAGTTCTAGCAAGTGAAATACTTCACTAAGCTAGGCTTAAAGCATGGATATCATCAACCTTAATTCAGAGAAGAAGATACCTGAAAACCCACCTTCAAAACTAGGCAAGGGTTGTATGAGTGGTTATTCATGCCATTAGGACTATGCAATGCTCCAATTACGTTTATAAGGTTAATGAATGATATATTATTCCCTTTTATAGATCAATTTGTTATTGTATATTTGGAATATATATTGGTATACAATGCTTCTTGGAAGGAGCACATCTCATATTTGACACAGGTGTTGGATACATTAGGGAAGCACCAGCTACTAGAAAATCTCAAGAAGTGCAAGTTTGCACAACAATATTTGTTTTATATGGGGTATGTGATATGTGGAGGTGAGTTGAAAATAGATCCTACCAACATGGAGGTCATCGTGTAATGGTCTATGCCTACTAATGTGTTTGAGGTTTAGAGTTTCAGTAAGGAAGCAGAGTACCAAAGGAAATTCATATCCTTGCTTTTAGTGGTAGTGGCACCATTCCATGCCATAACAACAAATGGAAAGAGTTTCTAGTGGGGAAAGGATCAGTATATGGCCTTTGAGGAATTAAGAGGAACATCAGTCAAGCACCAGCTCTGGAATTCCCTAACTTGTAATATCCCTTTGAAGCGGAGATAGATACGAGTGTGCATGTTATGGGATAGGTCTTGAGGTGGGGAGGAATGCCTATATGCTACCATTCTAAAGTATTTCAAGGGGAATTTCTTAACTACCCTACCTATGACTAGGAGTTCTATGCCCTGGTGCACGCTATGAAAAAGTGGAAGCACTATCCCATGTGAAAGGAGACAATAATCCACACAAATCACCATCCACAATAGTACTTGCAGGCCCAAAGTAAGCTACAAAAGACCAAGCATCACAAGTGGATGGGGTTTCTATAGTAGATTCATCTAGTGATCAAGTATAAGAAGGTAGCACAAACAAGTTGGTTGAGATGCTTTAAAGGCCACCCATATTAAAGATCACAACTTTGGGAACTTTGATGCACTTGGAGTCATTAACCCATGATGCATATAGATAGGCATATTCAAAGGACAGGAAATTCAAGGAGTTTTTTTTAGTAGTTTCATATCTACGGTTATGTTCATGATGGTGACAACACTGTTTACTACCATCTCTGGGATGTGTTACTCTATAGCTTGGATAAGTTATGTCTTCATAAATGTGAGTGAGTATAGTTGATTAGAGAGGCTCACACCTCTAAGGTTGTAGGGCACTTTAGTTTATGGAAAATAATGACCAACTTGAAAATTTATGTCTATTGGTGCAAGATGCAGGAGCATCTAGCTAGGTTCATTAGAAGATGCATGCCTTTTGCACCAAAAAGGCTAGTAATAAAAAATAGGGTCTATAATATCCCTTACATGTACCCACTCATACATGTGAAATAATTTACATGGACTTTATGGGAGGTTTGCCCACAACCAAGAAGAGACATGACTACATAATCGTGGTAGTTGATATGTATTGCATGATGTGTGCTCTGATGCCTTGTAAAAATACCATCAGTAGGCAAGAAGCAAAACACTTGTTCTTTGGATAGATCTAGGTGCACTTTCAGATGCCAAGGAGCATTATTTCATATAGGTACACAATATTTCTTATTGCATTTTGGACTACAGTGTTGGAGAAGATGGATACAAATTTGAATAGGTCCACAACATTCCATCCATAGACAAATGGGCATATAGAAGTAGTCAACAATGCTTTGGTGTAGATTTTGAGGGGATTCAATCATAATCATATAGGGAACTTGGATGAAAATATGGTATACATACAACACTCTTATAACATATAAATACACATTTCTAATGGTAAGCCCCATTTGTAACTTGATTTGGATATTTACCACCTCCAGTTTTGGATATTTCATATGAGATACAAGGTGAAGTAAGGGAGTATCTTTATGGGGATACCCTAAGGGCTGAAAGAATTGTAGACAAGATTAGGAAAATCCATATACAAGTACAAGAGACAGTACAAAATTCATGAGAAAAATACAAGGCCATACATGATCAACACAAACCAAAGAAATCATTCAAGGTGGGAGATAGCATATGCTTACACTTGAACAAGGAAAAGCTAAGGGGTCCTAGTAAGAAAAATCAAGGATCTGTGATATGGTCCCTTTGAGATAATAGAAAAGGTTGTAGATAATGTTTATATAATCATTCTAAAACCATACATATGCATTTTCTTAGTTGTGAATGTAGATAATTTGAAACTCTATGAGCCTTCCATGCTACATCAAGAAGAGGAACAAGTTCTACCTTATATGGGGGACTCAGAACTATATTCTTTGAAAAAGTTGATAGAAGATAACTTTTTTCAGAAGAGGTCCAAAACTATGAGAAAAGGGTATCATTACCTTTGGTAGATTTGGTTGAAAGGTAAACTCATAGGCAAGGCTAAATGGTACACTCGAGAGAAAGTGGAGGAAATATTTTCTCACCTCAATAAGTAGAATTTTTTGGGAACCAAAGGCTTCCCAAAATGGGGAGGTGTGATATAGATTATAAAATTATATTGTTCTTCATCCATATTAGTAATTTCAAGTGGAAAATGTGGAGGAATCAACCCATAGGATTAGTGTTATCAACAAGTCCCAATTTGGAAAATTAGGGTCTGAAACCTTTTAGTAGAATTTTTAAGCATCAAACATCATTTTAGGGAGTAAAAATTTGGTCATTTAGTGTTGCACCACTTATACATATTATGCACATATATACCTTTCCAACAGTACACTAATCACCTCAATCAGAGTATGTATGCAAAAGTTATGACACTCGAAAGCTGACCTTCCTGTTTTCACCATTATAATTTGAGGGGATTCATGTTAGACTCCATTATTCATGGAAAAGGGGTTATCCACATGATTATGATAATGATTAATATAGAAGATTCCATATTGTAACCATGGTTAAGGTTTGATGGAGTCAAACCTAACCACTAATACGATATCGGGTTGTGTTATAATTAGACCATTAGGAGGAAAAGGGGTTTCATTCTTTTCGAGTGAATTTTTCCCATAAGTTGGCAGAGTAATCAAGAGGGATAGGGACAGAGAACATAAAGACGATTTGTACACTGAAGTATCCCATGAGCACAAGCCATAATTATTTTTACTCAGAGCCATTTTATATTTAGATAAACAGAGTAGAGCAACACCACCTTCCAACTGGGTTTTCTCCCAAAATGATTTCAAAGGATATATCGTGTGCCAAATGTGGTTCATGATTTTGTATTTATCATTTCTATATTTGTTGCATAAATTATACTATGCATGCATACATAATTAACATTAATCTAAACATCCAGAAATCTAAAGAGAAATAAACCCTAATAGTGTACCTTTTGGATTTATAAATATATTTTAGGAGAATTATTGTGGCAAATTGTCTAGTGGAATATCCATAATAGTTTACCAATAAATTTACAGAGAAAAAAACATGGTCATAATACCTTGAATTATATGTCTAAGTAATGGTGTTTCCAAATATTTCATAAGTTTAACATACTAGGTCAACTACACAAGCGTTTATAGGTGATTATACAAGCTAACAATTTAACAATTGAATTGAATAGTGGGAAGTAAACATGTGCTGCATAGTGTTGTAATTATTGCATTCCTTCCTTTTAAAAGAAATTTCTTCTCAAATAAATTATTATAAGGGAGGATAATTTTACAATAATACTTTAGTTGTTGCTCTTGTATATTAGGTTTTCCTTAGTGGCATCCCCTTTATCCAATGACCCTTACCATGTGGGATGTTCCTAATATGCTATACTAAAAAAGGTTTTTCCCCCACTTAAATTTAGAGTACATCAGCGTCATATAGGATCGTTTTATTAAACAGTTTATAATTTTGTAACAGATAACATTTTGATATTACAGCCCCTAAATTATTAACAAAACCAAGGAACCATCCAAAAAAAATACCACTTAACCTTACACAAATTTGAGACAACCACCTCATTAGAAATGTATAATTTAGAGCATCTCTCTTCATGTCCATGGCCACATCACTCTACCTCCACATTTCGATACTTTTCCATTTTCTCAAATGTAGAGGTAACTTTGATGAGGAATTAAGTCATATTATGTAATATTCTACACCTTTGAATTTCCACATCAACCAAAATGTACCTCGCACTTATGCAATTATGAAAAATGCACCTAACTTGAAACTTATTCATTCTTTTTTGAATTTTCGTTGTGGAAGACCTCTTTTCATTCTATTCCTGGATATTTTGTAACTCTAAAGTTCTACATTCTCCATTTTACCATCTACAATCATAATGCATTGTGTACTTAGTTGGTTTTCATCAATTTGTCTACTTATGCACAAATTTTGAAGTAAGTTAAAGTTCCACTACCATGAGATCAAATCCCATACTTGGATAGCTATTTTTATTAATATAATGTGATTTTTTTAAATTTTCATATAAATTCAAATACAAATCATAATTACTATTAATGAATTAAATGCCTCAACCTATAATATAATGGCTAATATGTGGTTAATTTATTAATATTCATATCATCATTAAATGGGATACTTTATTAATAGGATCACCACCTACTCTTAAACTTATGTAAAAAAGTATGTCAAACATATGAAAATACTCATATACTATGGTGATACAATCAACATCCATAGATGCAAAGACTAGTTAGTAGTAGTTTCATTGGTCTATGGCTTACAAGTAGTATTCAACACTCACCATAGGAGAAGGGCACAAAAAAAGAATGGACATTTAGCTTGGAATAAGCTAGTTGCATGTTTGAAGTATTTGATTTGTTGTGTTGTGAGATTCCTCATTCTATTACTTTGAGTCTTGAGAAATAATATTCATATTTATATTAAGCAACTCTAGTCCTATCTCAAGCGTTATTTCTTTATGTAGTTATTGTATCATATTAAAGAGGAGTACCACCTCTCTAAAAGTGCAGAAGGATTACTACTTGTAATGATATCTCCAAGGATTTGAGTAGTCGTAGACTCTCAATAAAGTCGAGTTGAGTTCAATTGGAGTCAGTGAGAATTTTATGAGATTCCTCATTCTATTCTCCTAAGTATTTTATAATAATAATCTTTTTTAATGTTATTGTAAATATTTATTTTGAGTATCTATGGTCTTATCTTAGGCATGTATTTATTTATGTGTTTGTTGTATCATATTAAAGAGTGTTAATTTTTCATAGGGCTACATTGTTCTTTGCTTTGATAATTGCATTTCTTCATTAACACATTAACTTCACCCCATAACATTTTAACATTATTCGTGTTTACATCATTATTCATCAACATATGCAACTATGTAGAAAGAGCAATATCATCATCATCAATTCAGCATAACATAAAGGAACAATAGAAGAAAAACATGTAGACATAGAGACACCAGGATAGGTTGGAGACCAAAGAAAAACCCACTATGGGGAAAACCCTTTCATTCTTGTTCTTCTTAGATCATCATCAAATTATTTAGAAAAAGAGAGTACAATGATCCATATCTTCACCAATGAAAATAAACAACTAGAGAATCCATGACATGACCCTAAACATGCTTGTACTTAAAACCCTGATTCTAAGGAGTGTAATGCATTGTCACTAAGAAAAATATTTGGAATATAGATACTTCATATTTTGGTCCTCGACACATGTTGAGACTCTGTGTGCATGTGTCTGAGACTGATATGGACACTCCCTCGAGAACTAGATGCATGCATTTGCGGTCCAAACTAGATTGTGGAAACCCTAGCCTCCTGGACGCTCCCTTAAATAACGTTTGCAACCATCTGTGACTTCCCATACACTCCCTTGACCATACTGTGCAAGTGTCTAGGGACAAAATTCCTTAGTTACAAGCGTGCAACTGAGACTTAAAAACCCTAGACACGTGCAAGCTTCGTACCTATAGTTTTGGACCCTTTACGCGAGCTTTCCTATATTAGACCTATGTGAACCAAACAATAGAAGAGAGAACAAATTTATTGATTATTTTGTCCAAATGAGCTTGAGGTATCTTCTATATATAGGCTTCCATGAGGGTCCACTTGATGTTGAGGTTGACCTGTCCAATTGTACATGTGCTTAGGACCGAATTAATCCAATATACATGAGTGGATAAATAAATTCAAAAACCAACCTCTCCTTATCCAAATAAGATGATATTTAGGTTAATTTTGGTCCTCTCAAAAAGAGGAATTCAATTCCATCATTATCTCCATCATGTGAGTTGTCCAAAGTGGAATTTGGCTATAGTTTCATAATTTTAACACCCCCTCTCAACTAGGGAGAATTCCACCTACCAATATTTGTCCATCGAACAATATGCCATCCTAGTATCTTAAGTGTCATCACGTATCATCACTGACCATATTTTTCATGTAGTCAGCATGCCATGATCATCATCATAAGTCATCAATGTACATCTTAATCCATCCCTTGCTTATCTCTTGATCGTCCCTACTCATATGTTGAATATTCTTGAATTTAGAAGAAGAAGAATTAGAGGGGGGGCTTAAGCTACCACCCTCTATTCATCGGGATACTACTCGGTATCTCTGCGAATGGGCTACTACCCAGAATATTTATCAGTGGGATACTACCTAGAATATCAATAGTGGCTACAACCCAAAAATATATCATCAGGCTACTACCTGGAAATATGTCGACGGGATGCTACCTAGAAATATGTCATCAGGTATTATCTTTGGAGAGATATAATCAAGGAGCACATCTCAACCTGGAACCATATCGGGGAGCTACTACTCAACCCACAATATCATGGGGGAGCTACAACTCAACCCATATTGAGAAATAGGTAATATAGGGGTGCTACTACTCAACCCATCCTATTGCATACTGATCTTCCCAACAATGACCCTCAATTATAGTCATGTGGTAGAACACATACATAATAATACTAGCTTGAGTGGGATACCTGACTTACTAGAGGTAAGGATCTCATGGCCCCAAGTCTCCTCACTCATTGGCCAAACGAAGAGGGATAATCCCAACAAGCCCATCTTGTGGGTATGATGCCAACTGGGGTATACTCTGCAAATACCAAGATATGGTGAGATACTATTCCAACCCTATGGGTAACATATAGGGGTGATTCCCTATTATTCATAGTTATCTCAACCCCAGGAGCCCTCTATCTCAATTCTACACCCTGGGAGATCAAACAGGGGAGGAAGAATATGGCTCAGTGTCCTCGATGAACAATGTTATCTATAGAAACATATTTCTAGTAATCCTCATGTCTCAATAGCAGTTTTTTCCTATTCATACATGAAATCAAATCAAATATCATGCTAGAACATAAATAATCATATAAGTCACAAAAGGATACCGTAATCATCCTCCCTCTCAAGGAGGTGTCAATCATAAGCCTAAGCTTGTCTTGAATATATGCACTAGTTCACTGAAAGTATTTCAAAAATATGTATATGGGATTCTCTACCAATTGGATCCCATTATTTATAATCACAATGTATCCAAAAAAAAAATTCAAACATCTCTTCAAACGCTTCTTCATTCTTCCTCATAGCTGGTTGTGCTAGCAACATCGTTCTCAACCTCGTCCATGTTGTGGACCTCTCATATTATGGAAAATCTCATACTAAGGCAACACTCATATTTGCTCATCTCGTCAACACATCCATACAATCATATATGATAGGAATAATATCTCATACCAACAATAGATAATCCCATGCAGGTATCTCGAACGGTGTTAGACAACAACTCTATGGACTCAGGTTCTATGCACATCATGTATATGGATGGATGTTAAAAAATGGAGCATCAATGCTTCAATCAATTGTAAATTGCCAATTCAATTGGATTGTCCAAGAATTTTCATTTCCTCTTTCCAGTACTTCTTCGATAACTTTTCAATATAGATTATCTTTTCCCAATTTCAAAAATTGATTCATGCATCATCTCGAGATTTAGAAACCATCTCCCTCCTACTTAGATCATCAGAGGATCATTATTTGTCAGGAGTAGATCATCAATGCATAAAACCAAAAGTAAAACCAAATTCATACCTTGGAACAAATCATTCTAACTTCATCAAATAGTAGTCGATGTAGACACATCCGGATTGGGAAGCTTTCTTCATGTAATTCTCTCTGCAAACATAATACTTTACCAAACTAAATTTCTCAACTTTTCATAAATAAATATTGTACCATCAACTAATTCAGCTCATCAAAGTCATCAATATCACGATATTAATTCTTTAGTCCAGGTGACAGGTATGGCTCATATCAAGTCTTGGCCTCAATTATTATTATGCCAACAAGTTGTCATTTGTCATGCAATATCAATCAAGTAATTCTCATAATCATAATGCAAGTCATTCTGTCACAATATAATTCATTGGAAGTGACTATGCTTATATATCATTCTCATCAAGGAAAATCATCAGTTGTCAAATCAAATAATTAGACATTATGTCAAATATATATTTGTTATCACAAAGAGATTTATAGTCCAAAAACATATTTCAATATCAATTCAGAGTTCTAATTCATTGTCAAGTATCATGTCAAACTTCAAACACTGCTTATCTATATCATTCATCCAAATCTATTTTGTCACAAATTTCAATTGTTAAATCATAATGGCATATTTGCATGCTTATCTTGGTCACCTGCAAACACATGTTCATATTATAGAAAATATCTAAACTTTTCTTACTCATGGATCTTTTTGTCTTCTTATCTGTAGGATTGACACATTTCAGGTAGACATCTAATTTCATGCACAATACTTCATTTTTTGTTATCAACAATTCAACCCAGCAATCTCAGAAATTAATTCAGACTTCAAACAACTTTAGAAAACTTTGGATGATGGTCAATTGTAGTCAAAGTCGTAAACGCTCTCTTTAGGTTAGCATGGGAGAGTATTTAGCTTCCTAGATGCTACCTAGGCCTTATCATCCATGCGTCTAGGGATGAAATCTCCCAGTTTTGTGCCTGCGTCTAGAACATAAACCATAATTTTTGTATGAGATTCAGATCTATGATTTTGTTGCTTTTCAATAATGTCAGATTCACATAAATCATACTTCAACAGTACATAATGAAAATAGTAATATGAATAAGATATTGAGAAGAGATTCTCCCTCTGACTTGGAATCTACTTCATTCGTCTTCATTCATGACATCAACCTCCCTCTACTAGTGTCATGCAATAATTGATATGCTATATCATAAACATATATCTATCATGATCATCAACATCATGTCATCAATCTTTCATAAAGGGTTAGTCTTGAGAGATTAGGGCAGCAAATAGGTGTGACATCATATCTCAAGGATCATGAACATAACACTTTCTATCATCACATTTTACCATATGCTACAGTTACTCGTCACATCAAGACATGACCATGGTTACACTTTTATCACCATGCTTATCATTAGCAACAAGATAAAGATAGATCATTCAATAAAACTTCATCAAAACAACAATAGTGTCAACCCTTCCATAAGCATAATAGTGTCATGTATAAGAATCAACGAGCTAACCTTCTATGTGAAATCCATCATGTCTTATGCATGTCAAGTATTAAGAGTATCTTATACGTGATTAGGTGCTAGCTTTCTTTATGGGATCAAAATATCCAACATCAAGTATATCAAAGATCAACACTAGGCAGCCTCATAGAATTCAAGAAGATAAAAAATGTTCAATGCCAGGTGCACCATTTCATCATAAATCAAATCACCTTCATATACATGTATGGACCATTTGAGAAGGAGACATTCTCGTTAGGGATTTGAAACTATATATCATGCATACCTTGAAATATTCAAGTACATGTGCACCTTCTAATTAGACGCATGTAGCTTGAAGCACTTTGTTATATTTTCATGTAATGCCTCTTTACCTTTTCCAGCTCTAGCCACCTTTCCTTCATTTCAAATGATCCTCAAGAAATATCCACTTATCAAATTTCATCAAGGAGGTTAAAAAAAACCATATACTCAAATACACATGCAAGAAGTATGAAAAATAATCATAATAAGCAGATCCATAAGTCTAAACAAAAGTAAGGACATAAAGAAGAATCATAAGTCAAGAAATAGTTATCTTCAATGACATTTGATACTCTTCCTCTTGAACCAACCTACAAGAGCCATCAATGTTCATTGTCCACATATCAATGTTACTTTCAATTATCCAACCAGGCTTAGTAGGTATTATCCCATCTAGGGCTTCATCAAATCTCTCAAAAGTGCTTGAGCCTCTTCACATTGACCATGCTATATCTCATGTATTTTCCATTAACCAAGGTTTTCTCTCCAACCCTACCTCATAAAGTCCATCAACCCCTAATTATCATGTTGCCTTTTTCTTCAAACCCTATAATTATTTTCGGTCTCCACCACCCTCTTCTTGCTTCCATCAAAGGTGTCATCATCAAGGTGATATTCATGGCTTTTCTTTAGCCTAGCTCTAATACCATTTTAATTTTTCATAAGGCTACATAGTTCTTTGCTTTGATAATTTAATTTCTTCATTAACACATTAAGTTCACCCAATAAAATTTTAAAATTATTCAGATTTACATCATTATTCATCAGCATATGCAACTATGTAGAAAGAACAATATCATCATCATCATTGCAGAAAAACATAAAGGAACAATAGAAGAAAAGCATGCACACATAGAGACATCGGGATAGGTCAGTGACCAGGGAAAAACCCACTACAGGGAAAACCCTTGCAAAATATTCTTCTTTAGAGATTGCAATCAAACGATTCAGAAAAAGAGATTACAATGATCCATATCTTCATCAATGCAAAAAAAAACTACTAGAACATCCACAACATGACCCTAAATATTCTTGTAATTAAAACCTTGATTTTGAGGATTGTAATGCATTGTCACTGACTGTAGTCAACAACTAAATACGATTGTCACTAAGTGGAATATTCAAAATATTGATACTTCATCTTTTGGTCCCAAACGCATGCACACACGTTGTGTGCGTGTGTCTAAGATTGATCTAGATGCTCCCTGGAGAATTGGATGTGTACATCTAGGGACCAAATTGGACTACAGAAACCCTAGTCTCCTCGACACTCCCTTCACCACACTTTGCAAACATCTAGGGATGAAAATCCTTAGTTACAAGCATGTGTTTGAGACTCAAAAACACTAGACACGTGCAAGCTTCATCCTTGTAGTTTCAGACCCTTTGCACGAGCTTTACTCCATCAGCCCTGTGTGAACCAAACAATAGAAGAGAGAAGGAAGTGCTTGATGATTGTGTCCAAGTGAGCTTGAGGTCTCTTCTATATATAGGTTTCCATGAGGATCCACTTGATGTTGAGGCCTACCTATCCAATTGTACATGTGCTTAGGGCTGATCTAATCCAATATACATGAGTGGATAAATAAATTTAAAAACCAACTTATGATTATCCAAATAAGATGATCTTTAGGTCAATTTTGGTCCTCATGAAAAGAGGAATTCAATGTAATCATTATCTCCATCATGTGAGTTGTCCAAAGTGGAATTTGATCGTAGTTGCCTAATTTTAACAAAAAGGATAACCTCCTAACTTAAAACTTAGAAGGATTATTCCTTATAATGTTATCTCCAAGGCTTTGAACAATCCTAGAGATCAATAAAGAGATGAGTCAATTGGTGGCTAGTAGACATTTCTCTAAGTGTTGGTCATTTATTTATCTTAATCCCAATGTTCACTTCTCATCGTCTTGACGAGTATTCCTTGTAAGTGCTAAGAATGAATTTCTCTTAAGTGTTGGACATGCATTTCTCTTAAGTCTAGTGGGAAATTTCTCTTAAGTGCTAGGCATGAATTTCTCTTAAGTACTAAGTATACATTTGTCTTAATTTCTAGTTTCACATTTCTTTTAAGCCTAGTAGGCATTCCTTTTAGTGTTAAGCATTCATCCACCTTAATCCTAGTGGGAATTTCGTTAAGGGTTGAGTGTGCATTTTGTGCCTTGGCCATGCATTTTTATGCTTATACATGTGTAGTTCTGGAAGTCTTGTGGCATGCAATTAGTATGTTATAGGTGCATATTGTGGGCATGGTGATCCTAGTGGGTATATTCTTAAGGGTTTCATGCACATTTTTTGCCTTGGGAATGCATTTTTGTTCCTATGAACATGCATGTAGTGTACATTTAATATGTTATGATTCCATATTGTGGGCATCAAAATTGTAGTGTGCATTTTATTAAGGGTTATGCATGCATTTTTTGCCTTGGGTGTGGAATTCAACATGCCTTTTACATGTATTTAGTGCCTTGGATGTGTAATTAAACATGCCTTTGACATGAATTTTGTGCCTTGGGTTCATATTTATGTGCCTATGGGTGTGCATTGGTATAATCCTTGTGGCTTAGTATGCTATATGTAGATATTTTGGGCATGGTCATAAGAGGTCATTTCAAAAGGGAACAATTTTGTGCCTAGAAATTATAAGTGAACAAAGTTTATATTGTTGGAAATATCTTGAAGCGAAGAGCATAATTATGACCATAATTTTGGGTACTGACATGATATTTGAAAGTGGAAATGTTTTTGGAACCCCCTCATTTTCCTTGTCAGCACCTAAGGAATTAGTTTTGGGTTGTTACATTGTGTCCAATGCATCAAATCCATGGCTTTTACCATACAACAATTAAATTTTTATTTTTAAAGTGTCGTCCACTCATTGGAATGTCAATTGATCAAATAACATCGAATGTAAAATTTATATTAGATTTGCATCAAAAATTCCTCTAATGCATTGCCAGTATGAATCCCACCTTTGACGAACTTTTCTCGCACCTCGTCACCACTCCACTAGACAAGGTAGGATAGTGCATCACAAAATGGTTTGAAACTATCATTTTTTACATCACATTTTCACCCCCATATGTGTGAAATGTGCAATGTATTCCCATCATATGAATGCCACGTTGCAATCATGAGTGTTGAACACATCAAAATTGTATTTGTGTGTCTCAAGTTCAACAAAACTGTCCTAATGAACAAATCTAATTTTCTTCAATGAACTTCCATCACGTAGCAAGATAAGGAATTGGAGCAATATTGACATAAGAAGGTATACTAATGACTTTTGGAAGAAAACAATTCAAATAAAATGATTTGGTGAAACTAACATATGAAACAAAATGGAAGAAATTTTAAATGTAATTAATAAATGGTGGCAGTGTCTCATTGGGAGGAAATTTGAAGTGAAGATAGATCATGATATCCTAGAGTAATTTTTGGAGAAAATATTATCATTAGAAAAAAATGGGTAGCAAGAATGAAAGGGGTTAATATTGAAATAATCTACAAAAAGGGGCAGGATAATGTTGATCTGTAAATTGTTGTGGATATTCCACTAGACAATTCCTCACAATAAATCTATTAAAATAAATCAAAATATATACTATGAAGGGTTAATTCCTTTAGGTTCCATATTTGTTGTTTATGCATGCAATAGATAAAATGTGAAAAAACGAAATAAATGAAATACAAACATACACCACTCAAAATGAAGATCAAAACATGCTTTAAAAAACCCTTACAAGAGAAAGCCCAACTAGAAGATGAGGATTCTCTACTCTCTTTTGTCTAGAATGGAAATAATGAAAACGAAAAGAAGAAGTGATCTAGGTTGGACAATTATATTATTTTCATCCATATTAATCATTTAGAGTGGATATTTTGGAGGAATAAACTCATAGGACCATTTTACTAGTTGGTCCTACTGTGGCAAATTGGGGTTTGAAACTTTCTAGCCGCACTTTAAGGTATCAAATGATTTTGTGTGTGTGTTTGGGGGTGGGGAGGGGGGGGTGGGGGGGGTGGGTGGGGTGGGAGGAGTGGTTAAGACTTTATTGGTCAAGTGTGACTACCCCTAGCTATATTATACACATAAATACCTTTATAATAGCATAGTGAAGACCTCAAATGGAGTTTATATGCAAAAGTTGTGCCACCCATAAGTTGACCATCTGTTTTTTACCATCATAATTCGAGAGGATGCCATGCCGTGCCCCATTATTCATAGAAAAGGGGTTAGCCACATGATCATGAGGAAGAATATTTTGGAAGAGTCGATTTTGTAACTACATTTAATAGTTGAAAGAGTCATACTTAACCACTATTTTTCTATCAAGTTATGTCATCACCAAGCCACTAGGAGGAAAAGGGGTTTCATTCTATGGAAGTGCATTTTGTTCCATATATGAATATAGTAGCTAAGAGTCGATAGAGAGAGAGAAAATAGATATGGTTTTTTCACTGTAGCATCACATGGGCCACAGTTCTCAGTCCTTTGTACTTGCATCCATTTCCATTCAAAGAAGGAGAGAGCAATGCAGCCTCACCTTCTAGCTGGGTTTTCTCCCATAAGGGTTTGCTAGATCATATGTTATGTTCATTATGGTTTGTGAGTTTTATTTTTTTGTTTTGTATTTTCCATATTTTAACTATTTCATGGTTAGGCATAACACAATAGTTTACAAATCCAAAAATCTAAGGAGAAATTAAGCATTATAGTGTAGGTTTCAAGTTTTTCAAATATATTTTAGCGGGTTTATTACGATGAACTATCTAGCGGAATATCCATGGTAGTTTGTGGATTAAGAATGCACCCTCTATGGAGTTACTCAAGAACTATGGCCCATAAGATACTACAAAATAACACCCCCCCACACACCAATCACCCTCTCTCCCCGCCGTCGGGCCCGAATTTGGCCTTATTGATCCCCCTGCCCCCCCCTACCCCCCGCCCCTCCCACCCAGACCCCTCCCCTCTCTTCAAACACTACTATGTTATACTTTATAACAAAATTCACTTGAATAAAATGGAACCCCTTTTCCTCCTGGTGGCCCAATTATAATAGAGCTTGATAACCAACTAGGGTTTCAATCTGATTCCCTCAACATTAAAGCAGAGCTATAAATTTAAATTTCTAGAGTATTATTCATAGTATCCATGGGGAAAGTCCCTTTTCCATAATTAATTTGACTGATATGGCATCCCTCTCAAATCATGATGGAAAACGCAAGGTCAACTTCAAGGTGGCATAACTTTTAAATGTGTACTTTGTTTTATGTTTTTCTTGAACCAATGGAAAGATCTCTAAGTGTAGAAAAATGTTGGAGTGTATGGATTAGGAAGAGTTTTTATACCCAATCATAATTTATTCATTGCCCCAAAATTCCTTTGGAAGGTTTTTGACCCCAATTCTCCAAATTGCGGCTAACTAGTAAAAATGGACCTATAAGCTTATTCCTCCAATATTTCCACTCTAAAAGCATCAATATGAATGGAAAATAATATAATGATACAATCTAAATCAAATGTAGTATTAGATGCTCATTCTAGAATTGAAGAAGCCTTAGGTTTATATTATATTATGTCTTCTATTATAGTATGGCTAAAGGAAACTCACCATGAATAGGAAAATGACAATAGCACTAAAGAAAAAAGTACAATGCATAAAGGAAAGAATGAAATCTAAGGAATATGAGTGGAATAGAGATATACTTAGTACAATGATAGAATAGTTTTATGCCCTCAATTAAAGTTGAAGAAATAAATATTAAAGGAGTTCCACTCTCCAATGGTTGGACATGCAGGGTTCAACGAAACATATCAAAAGACCAAAAAATGTTTTTTTGGGGGAAGAAATATAGAAATATATTCAAAAAATTGTAAGTCAGTGTCAAGTTTTTGAAATAAATAAAGGAGAGACAAAGGTTGGAAGATACTCCATTACAGGGTTATTGAAATATGATAGTAAGGATGTTATGTTTATGGTCATTGATAGACTCACAAAATATGCACATTTTTTTGAAATTCAAAGTACATAAAAAACAATCCAAGTGAAGAAGTGTTCATGAAAGAAATTCATAGATTTCATGGATTACTTCAAGTAATAGTAAGTGAGAAAGATACCAAATTCAGAAGAAATTCTTGGAAAGAATTATGAAAGATGAGAGAACAACACTAACAATCAGTTCAACATAGCATCCACAAACAAATAGTCAAACATAAATAGTTACAAATGTCTAGAGATTTATCTACAATGTTATTCCTTAGACAAAATAATCTCAATGGATGAGGTGGCTTCCCCTAGTAGAATAGTGGTATAATACTACCTATCACTATTACCTACTAAAATGACCCCATTTGAGGCCCTTTATGGATACCTAGCTGCTAATATCTCATACTTTTTGCAAGATAACTCCAAACCTTAGGGCATAGAGTCACATATGGAAAAGACTAAAAAACTTTAACAACTCTTGTGGAAAACCTTCAAATGGCACAAAATAGGATGAAGTAGCAAGGATATCAACACCAAAGTGAAAGACACTTAGAGGAGGATGATTGGGTATTTATGAGACTACAACCTTATAAGAAAGTACAGTCACGCAAAAGAAGAATAAAAAATTGCCTCCAAAATTTTATGTACCCTACAAGCTTATTCACAAGATTGGACAAGTAGTGTATGAGATAGATTTTCCTTCTCACATTCATAAGATTTTCATGTATCTTTTTGAATAAAAAAAGGTTTTGGGACAAACTATGCTAGTGCAAAAACTCCAGAGTTAGATAAAAAGGAAAGTTGATTCTTGAACTAGAAAAAGTTACATATCAACATTCTATATCTCTTAAGAATAAAACTGTTATGGAGTACATAATCAAGTAGAAGAATATGCCTCTACTAGAACTATATACCCTATGATGCAAAAATCCTACCTTGGTCTCTTAATGTGTGTAGCCTTCATCCAGAAGGACACTATCCAAATGTCAAGATCTACACCAACTCCAATTCTACCGTAGGATCATGTTTACCACTTGCCTCCTCTCTTAATTTTGTTCTTGGACCCCTAAACTACCTAAAAAAACTAAATTCTAGTTTGTCACTTGCAACCCTTAGCTTAAGTGATTAGCAACTTAAGACCTCCAACCTCTTACTTTGTAAGTTTTCATATTGAACTCTTGAAAATGTCTTGTTCACCCAATGACGAATGACTCAACTCTTGTGAGAATGGATGTATGTTTCCATTTGTAACCTCGATGTTATATAATGGAAAACAGATTAACTATATATCTTATTTTAAAAAAGTCACTTCATCTTCCATAACCTCATATAGACCCATGGCCTTTCAATCTTCCTTAGGTCATCTAATGATTGTAGCAAGTTCCTCAAAATGAAGAGAAGCACATAGTAATAACACCCTAACATAACTCAATGATTCATTTTAAAATATAAAAATGTTGTCTTAAATATCTCACTCATTATTACCACACAACACAAAATGTTCTCCATAAGGTGTAGTCTTGGTAAATTACTTAATCACTTCATCCATGGAACCTACTTTTACACCCAAACATCTAACAAAAGTAAGTTTTTACATATAGTTTACCGGATAGATTTGTACTTGTGTTCTTGACACCACGTCCAAGCTAAGTGCAATTATTACCAACAACTTTATCTCCGCTTCGACACTACCATTTGTGTGGTGGGACAACCTTGCCAACTCCTTTTCTTTGCGAAGTGAGATTTGACGCACTATAGCATTTTAAAATCAATAGGACATTGACATCATAATAGTGTTATGAATATAATATTATAGTAATAATAATAATAGCTTGATCAGAAGGTTCATGACTTTTTAAAAATTAACTCAACTCGTGGATATATATATATATATATTTTATGATGTTACTAATTTACATTTAAATTTCCAAGTTTTTTATTGTTAAAATGCCAACTATCATCATTAATTTTTCGAACCCAACGAAAGCAAAGGACAAATATGTACAACTATTTTGCACATGGTAAAATATTCGATAATATTCATGTAAAATCTCATTTATAACATAAGTGGAAAAATTATTTCCTTCTTCGAACCAATAAATTGGCCCTTATACATATTAATGATTTTATACGTCAAATATTGTAACCATTATTATGGAGGCATCTGAATTTTGTTTATAGTTTATAGTTTGTGGCTGAAACGCATGTGATTTCTTTCGGGAAAGATGCAACGTGGTCACATAGGATGCTTGAAGAAATTGTTTTATATATACAAGTGGGAGGGGTAAACATTATATTATTATGTAAATGTATATTGGTAAATAAAATGCATTATTCCACTAGAGTTGGCTGGAGAATTAAAATAAATAAATAAATAGTTGGATTTTATGTCTCGGAATTAAATAAGATAAATTGTTGGTTTGTGGTTATATATGCATGTAGGGAAGGAAATCACATTATTTTTTTTCTTTTCTTTAGTGTGCATGTTGGTTAAATAAGTTTGAATTACTATTTCAGAGAAAATTTTATATTAAAATATTTGAATGATAATTTGTATGTGGAGAAAAAAAATTAAGAGTTAAGTTTATTTTTAATTATTATTTTTATAATATTCATTAAAAAAAATATTATATATATAATATTATAAAAAAGAATATTTTTTTAGTTTAAGGTTGAGAAGGATAGCCTATGGTCAATATAACAATATTTACCAGTATCAAGTTATTACAACAATATTTTTTATCTTCATGTCATTCACAAGAAATTAAATTTGAGTGAGAGAGATAACAATCATTCCACCAACTACCCAAAATAACATTTTATATGATATAATTGTTTTACTTTAATAAACTAATTTGAGTGATTGAGAAATTTTAAATAATAAATAAGAGGTATTACAATAAGTCTATGGATTTCCTACCATTGCATATGTGAGTCTCACTCAATGTACTTACCAAATTAGTGTACAATAGTCTATATGATCCACTTTACACTAGATAACATCCTTATAATGAGGTCAATTACTTTGACGTTCGTCAAGGATATATTTTTAAAATAAAAAATATAATATAATTATTTTATTTCAAAAATTACCAAAATTTCCACAAACTATTAAAATTCCTAAATATTAAATATATTTATAAAAATATCACTGAATATTTTGTATTGTTATTTTAAAAGCCAATAAAGTATGTTAAGGTCTTTACACTTTTAAGTATGAATCTTTTAAAAATTTCCTCTCATATAACTTAAATTTTGGATGAAAACTACCAACAATATTGAAATTCAAGATTCTTTTTATTTAAAACCAAAATTCCTTCTATTTAAAACAAAATTTGGCTAGGTCAAACATTTTTATACTTTTAGTTTATTTTCACCCCAATTAATTAAGAGTGTGCTAATCATAAGTTAACAACTTTCCAACCAGGCAACATTATAATTATGATGATAGCATGAATAAATGTCTAATAGGTCTTGGATAGACAATGATCGGGTGTGTTGTTAAGGCACTCCTAGATATTAAGTCACCAATTCAATTCCCCACCCTATCCAAGTGTTATTCTTGAACATGATCATGATATAGCCTCAACAATACCAAAATTACAAAATAAAATGATAACATGAATAATATTTTTCAATGCAACTATTGCATTTTCACCTTCCATGTTGCAATGAAAATCTCAAACTATTTTTATTTCATGTAATTAATGGGATTTGATCCCTATGAGTCGATTCAAAACTTGCTAAAGATGTTACATTTTGTCCATATGAAAGATAAAAATCATTCTTGATTATTAGAAATTTCCATAGTGTGTGGAAAAGAATTTCACATCATTAATAATGGTTTTTTACATATTATGTTTTTCCCTAATCATGGATTTAAAGTTGGTTAATGTTAACGCATTATGTTTATATGCTAAATGCAAGACATTCTTCACCATTGGAAAATTTTTCTCTATTTAGAAAACCAAGGGAGTTATGAGTTTTTAGTTTAAAAATACATTTATGATCTTTACTCTTTGAAATTGAATTATAAACCATATATCAAAAATCGAAGATTTCGTGATAGGACTGATCGATTGGCTGATGTTTAAATTTGTCACATGTGTGAGGAGTCATATGCTAGAATTCAAGTATTCAATACAAATACAAGTCCAATATGGATGAGATGTAGAAGATAGAGAAATCATCGTAGATTTTCATCTAAGAACCATATGGAACTAGGAAAGCAAACTCAAGTCCTTAAAGTGCTCACACAAGTTGAAGAGATGTTAATGGCATGCACAAGTCCAATTTTGCAAGTTATGCATTCAATAGGCAGACAATACAAATATAGATGACACACCATTAGTTTCCCACAAGAAATTAAAGATGTTTTCCGCACATTACCTCAACATATTCAAGACTTAGATTTAATGATTGTTGTGTGGAAAAAAGCCAACAAGGATCAATTTATGATTTTACAATTAGAAAATAAATAGTATTGGATGAATTATTATATAGGATTCAAAATGATCCATATTATTGTAATTTTCAAGTTGATTATAATGCATTGTATGAGTTACTTGAAATTGCAACAGATGTATCAAATATGATTAATTATGTTACTTTACCAGGGATAGACTGTGACACTAAATTTACAGTGTTAGAAGGAACATCTGGGATTGATGATGTATTAGAAGGATTAAATACATCTTCTTTTGTGGTAAATATTCTAACACGAGGGCTTTACTAGGGGAGAAATACCATACCAAGTGGGTTCATGGGGATATATATTGAGGAAAAAATGACATAATATATTGGGGGATATATAGGGGGTAAAGGGTTTTTATATTGGCGGGTATAAAAAATCGAGCTCAAAGTTAATGAAAAAATATAAATTGGTATAAAAAATGTTAATGAAAAAAAGGATATCTACAATATCTAGTGGAAGTAGGGGTTTTTTAAATTGGGAAGGTGTATTGGGTTCCTATTGGTAGGGGGTTAAATAATGTGGTTTTTAATGGTATTTTCCAATATGTAGTCAAATTAAGGATATTAATTAATATGCCATGAATGCACGTGACAGGTCAGAGGTCCATTGAGTGAAGCCCTCATGGCTTATAGATCTACCACGAGAGATTGAACTTATTTGAGCTTTGGAAAATAACCCTAATGTACAGGAATTTGACACGAATGATGAATCTCTTGAAGTGCTTAATTAGCTTAGAATTGGCTTATCACCAATCAATGAGTATAACACCGAAAAATTATTTGACATGGAATTTCCAACATTGTTCCCAACAAGTGAGGCAAATTGATTCCAACCACGAAGGAGAAATTTCCATCTTCATGAGTATGCAAAACATCTTCTTAGATATCATGACAACAGGTTTGGAAGACACCCACGCTTTAGATACTTCTTACTTAATATCATTATGAGACATCGTTCTCAAGCTTCTTCTGTAGATTTTGTAAAGAAGAATATGTCAGATCTACCGACAACAATGGAGAAGTTACGAGAGCATCTACAAAATATTCCAGAATCATGACTTGCAGAAATATTAATGCAATTTACAACTGTACCAAGAGGTACACGTGCATATTGGAGAAAATATTGTGTTGAGCTATCTGACTTAACTAAACAGATTGGATGCTCGATAAGATTCTTCTCATTAAGTGAAACAGATATGAAATGTCTAGATTTGCATAAATTAATGTCTAGTAAAAGTCCTGAAGATCCATGGGAAGCAAGGAAATGGAGATATCAAAATGTCATTGATAATCCTCATATCGTAGAACAATATATAGACTTAAGGCATACAATGTTTCAAGATGAAATTTTTGAGCGTTTTCATCAAGCTACAAATTTTTAGTGTCATTATGAATGGAAACGTCACGGATATCCACACGTGCATGGATTTATATGGTTAAAAATTCTCCTAGCATAGACATTTTGAATTGGATGATCCTACACAGGTCAAGGTTGCTAAAGAATATTTTTATAGATGTATACATGTAATGAATCCACGTGATCAACATCAAAGAAATAATGGATTGTAGATTTCTGTGGTTTGATTTTTTGGAATCTAAACTCGGATAATCCACAGTTTTCATTTTTGCTTGTCGATGTTTCGAGTCTAGACCAAGACTCATCATCAGGACTTGATTTACAAAAGAGAGAGAACAGTATGATAAATAAAGTTATGGTTGAGATGTCACGAATGAGCCGACCAGTCTAATGATTTGAATAAACAAATTTTTAATATTTTATATATACTTTTTTAAGGCTCTATTTAATTTTATTTAATATTCATGGATAATTATTATAGTTTTATATTAATTGCTTTTAAGTGAATTATTGATTTAATAAGTTTCTTATTTTGTTTTATTAATAAATGATGATTATGTTTTAATTAAGTTGTGACTTATATAGTAATTTTGTTTACATTTGTTTAATTTTTACAAATGTCATTAATGTATTATAAATTTATATATATGTTTACATTTGTTTTAATTAAATTGTGACTTATATAGTAGTTTTGCTTACATTTATTTAATTTTTACAAATGTTGTTAATGTATTAACGACATTTTTACAAATGTCTTTAATGTATTATAAAAGTTATATATATGTGTTTCATGGCCTTGGCAGCCTCTCTGACATCCCAAGGCTATTCATAAGGTGTGCCCTCTTGTGGTTAAAAGCCTACATTTATTTATATCTCAATCCATTCCCTCTGCTCTTGTGTTTCATCTCTTCCTTCTTGTAATCCTAGCATCAAGGGTGGATTGAATTTGAGTCCTATCCACCGAATTTTCGTCCTTTGCATGATTCTCTTGTACAATGGTGTTCCCTCTAGGGCATTCCTTAGCCTTTTAGGAGAGTGATATTCTCTAAATTGTAGATTATGGGGTAAGACAAGCCATCTTCTATGGAAAGCTTGCAGACTCTTTGTTCCCTACATTCTAAAGGTGTCTTCATAGTAAAGAATGGCTTGCTCCTGGGTAGCAATGTATTTGGGTGCTAAAGTAGCATCATCGTATTTGGGTGCTAAAGTAGCATCATTAGAGATGAGGTTATGATTTTTGATGGCAGCCTTAGGGCTCACTATCTCTACTCTAAGATACAAGGGTTCCTTCTCCTCCTTTGTCATTACCTTTTTCACCTCCTCATCCCTTGTCTCCTCATGATTCAACCAAGATGTTAAAGCCATTAGTTTTATGTCTCCCAATCTTGAATTGGGATCCCAAAAATTCAAATCTATCAAAGTTAAACTATGCATATAGAATTCAGCTAGCTTTTCCCTGTCTTCCATACTAGTTTGGTTGCAAAACTCAATAAACTGCCTATAGTCTTGAAAAGGAAGAGATCCATATTGTGCTAGAGTTTTTATTTGGAAGAGCAACCATTGTTCTTTGAGGGAGAGAGCATACGATATTGATGGTTTCCTGCATTGTAAGGCTTCCATAGAGAGACTTGACATGGTGGCAAGTTGTGTTTCATTCTCCTACAACCTCTCTCTCAACGTTGTGTTTTCTTCCTGTAGCTTCTCCTTCATAATAGACTCCCTTAGTCTCAAATCACTTAATTCCTTACCCATTTCAATGAATTTCTCCTCCATGAGGCCCACATCTTCCACATTCTTGGATTTGGAATTTTGCATCCACCTGTGGGTTTTGGCTCTCTCTCTCTCTCTCTCTCTCTCCAGCTCATAAAGGAGTGGGATTGAAAAATTTTCACGAATAATCCTTCCTCCTTCAATAAATTTGTAGTAGGAGCCCAAGCTAGGTTGTTGGTCAGGCTCTTGGATCTCTTGTAGGTATTTTCCAACTGACTTTGAGGTGGTTTCTTCCCTTTTTAGCTCTTTTTTGTGCTCTTGTAGCTTCCCATGTTCTTCCTGTAGTAAACTCTGCCCCTCCTATAGGAAACCCTATCTCTCTTGTAGCAAACCATGTCTCTCTTGTGTTGGAAATAGCAACAAGAAATGCTAAAAATAACATTTCTATAAATAGCATTTCAGGTACCAGTGTTGGACATAGCAACAAGGAATGAAAAAATGGAAATGCTAAAAATAGCATTGTTATAAATAGTATTTCGGGATAGATTCCAATTTTATTTAATCCCTGAACTAAAATTGAGAATTAAAATTCGAATTTGATCTTAGCAGCTATTTGTAAAATAATTAATTAATTCATTTTGAGTTAATTAGTTGGAGAAACTCAAACATGAAGTCTATGTGAAGACATGCAATAGTTTCCCCACTGATTGAGGAAGTTATCCCTTGATTAAAGGAGATCAGGATGAGTTGTACTTTGAGTTGTAATTAGTTAGCTCAGTTATCTGAGTTAAGTCCAGTTAGATTAGTTCAAATAGTTTGTTGAACTGATTGTGAGTTCAGTTAGTTAATGCATGCATGCATGTAACTGCTGCACTTCAGATAATTGAATATTCTCTCATAAATAACTCATGCATGTCAGTTGGGTCAAAGACCCAGTTGATATCAAAGGAAGGGACAGTGTACTATCCTATATAGGAAACTCATCCATGCAAAAGGAATTATATCCTTCAGGATTGCACAGTTACTTTTGAGTTTAATGTGTTGTGTGAGACGTAAATTCACACAGGTGGCAACATTGGACCCCATGAGAAACTGCGAAAGAAAATAGGATGCTTGGAGGGAAAAGGAGAAGGTTTGTGAGAAGCCTTTGACTGTCTATGAGCAGTAAAGGGATTGTACCGAGAGCTAGATAGCTTGTGAGATAAATCTTTGTGTAATCCGGACATATTTCCACTTGTATGAATAATACAGAGATTAGGGTTTTAGTTGAGGCTTTCCCCAGAGTATTCTTCTGTGTTTCATGTGTATGATTTATTCTCCTCTATTATATGTGCTCTGATTGATCTAGCTCAAATTGATTAAGCTTCTGTAAAGTTGTTGTAGAAGTAGATCTTGTATTTTGCTTTAGCATATTGCATAATCTGTTGATCTATAGTGAGGAATTTCTACATGGTATCGGAGCAAAGGTGATCAAAGCGAAGAATAGTATACAAAGAAGGGAGAAGTTCAAAGGTTGAAGTTCTTGATTATAGAATTCAAATTCTTATCACATCTCAAATTTCACCAATGGCGTTCAATAGTTTAAGACTCGAGTATGCCCTTGATGTCAGCTCGAATTATATAGCCTAGAAGGATCACATGGAAGTAGTATTAGAGGACAATGGTCCAAAGGACTTCATTGATCAAGAAATCCCCAAGCCGACAGTAGCTAATGCTACAGAATTTGCAGAATGGAAGAAATGTGTGGCTAGAGCAAGGAGAATCCTTCTAGAGGGAGTTTGAGACCACATAGTCTCGAGTCTCCATGGAAAGGAGACACTGTTTTAATGTGGAAAAAATTGAAAGAACTATATCAGAACAACAACGATCAGAGGAGGTTGGCGCTAAAAGACAAGCTTCGGAAAATCAAGTGTGAAAAGGGCAACATGATCTCTACATATCTGAACAAGCTCACCACCTGCAGGGATGAGCTTGGAAGTGTAGGGATCACGACAACCAATGATGACATGGTGAGGCTTGCTCTCCTCGGTCTTCCTAAGAGTTGGCATAGCTACCAAGACTCGGTAAATGGAAGAGAGAAACTGCCAAATTGGGAATGACTTTGGTTGGATCTGATGCAGGAGGAGATAAGGAGAAGCACCAGAGATGGTTCTTCATCCAAGGAGGATGAAGAAAATCGTGCCTTAGCAAGTAAGGCAAAGAAAAGGAAGGCGAAGGATTCTCATCCCAAATCGAGTTCATCCTATGGTGGGAAGAAGTTTGACAAATCGAAAGTGCGATGCTTTCATTATCATGAGGTGGGCCATTTTTCTACAAATTGTCCACTAAAGAAATCCAAGAAGGGATCCAAGGAAGGATCAGAAGGTGAGGCACTGGCCTCACAGTTCGAGTTGGATTTCACCCTCATTGCATGCATGGTTTCAACCATGGTGGGATGTGGTTGGTTTCTTGACAGTGGAGCTTCATTCCACATGACCGGCGATAAGAGTTTGTTTAGTACCTTGGAGGAGAAAGATCTCCAGATACTCATAGAGATGGGCAATGATGAAAAGTATAGTGTCTGAGGAGTAGGCACAGTTTTTTATCAGAGGGAGCATAAAGCTCACATTACCTTGACAGATGTGAAGTATGTGCTAGGACTGAGGAAAAACATGGTATCGATTACAATGCTGGAAGACAAAGGCTATGATGTAGTCTTTAGTAAGGGAAAGGTTTTCCTTAGAGACATCACCAGGAGACAGGTGAAGTAGATCGGTTTGCGAGTCAAGAACCTATATGCTCTTGAGGTTCAAGATGCATGAAAATCCTTGAGGAGAAAGGCAAATGTTGGAGACTTGGTGGTTGAGAGGGAGAGTATATTACCTCTCAACATGCAGTGCTAGAAGAAGTCTCAGACAATTGTGGAGGAGCCACAATTGGTGAAGCAACTTCAGGAAGTTGTGGAGCAGCCACAACTAGAGAAGCTGAGAGGAGACGGAGTGGAGGCATCCACTCACGCAGAGACCTCCAGTAGGGGGAAAGTTCAAGCCAAGTGGGTAGAGGGATCACATGCATCCATACCTCTAGGTCAGAGGTGGGGCGATGTGGAGTGACAATCCCAAGAAGGCTAGAATATGGGCAGGATCATTGAGGTACCCAACCTCTTTGATTATACCTTGTTACGGAAGCCTCGATGAGGAGTAGCAAAACTGACTAAGTGGGTAGAGGCAAATGCAGATGGAGTGACAGAGAGAGCTATAGTGCAGGAATCCCAAGACAGCATAGAGCTAGCAGGCTGCAACAATGCGAGAGGCACAGGAGTGTTGCACCAGTGCAGGATGGCACAGAGAGGTGTGCAATGGTGCGAGATGCATGGAGTGTTGCAGTAGCATAGAGATCAGAAAGGGAGCACTTGGCAGTGGCAAAGGGAGCTTCAGCATCAAAGGGTGTTTCTATTACCCAACATGGAGGTCAGTTGGGAGATTTTTTTTGTTTCGAGAGTTGTTGGAACAACAACACTTGGGAGAAGTGTTGCATGCAGAACATTCCAAAGGTTCAAGATCGGGTTTGAGTTGAATTATTTTCTTGTTGAGAGGGAGTGTTGGAAATAGCAACAAGAAATGCTAAAAATAGCATTGTTATAAATAGCATTTCAGGTACTAGTGTTGGACATAGCAACAAGGAATGAAAAAATGGAAATGCTAAAAATAGAATTGCTATAAATAGAATTTCAGGATAGATTCCAATTTTAGCTAGTCCCTGAACTAAAATTGAGAATTAAAATTTGAATTTGATCTTAGAAGTTGTTTGTAAAATAATTAATTAATTCATCTTGAGTTAATTAGTTGGAGAAAATCAAACATGAAGTCTATGTGAAGACATGCAACAATTTCCCCATTGATTGAGGAAGTTATCCCTTAATTAAAGGAGATCAAGATGATTTGTACCTTGAGTTGTAATTAGTTAGCTCAGTTATCTGAGTTAAGTCCAGTGAGATTAGTTCAAACAGTTTTTTGAACTGATTGTGAATACAATTAGTTAATGCATGCATGCATGCAACCGTTGCACTTCAGATAATTGAATATTCTCTCATAAATAACTCATGCATGTCTGTTCGGTCAAAGACCCAGTTGAGATCAAAGGAAGGGACAGTGTACTATCAGTTGCAGGATTTTTCCTATATAGGAAACTCATCCATGCAGAAGGAATTATCTCCTTCAGGATTGCGCAGTTACTTTTGAGTTTAATGTTATGCGTGAGAGGTAAATTCACACAGGTGGAAGCATTGGACCCCAGGAGAAATTGCACAAGGAAATAGGAGGCTTGGAGGGTAGAGGAGAAGGTTTGTGAGAAGCCTTTGTCTGTTTATAAGCAACAGAGGGATTGTACTGAGAGTTGGATAGCCTGTGAGCTAAAGCTTTGTGTAACTCAAACATATTTCCACTTGTATGATAATACAGAGATTGGGTTTTTAGCTAAGGCTTTCCCCAGAGTATTCTTCGGTGTTTCATGTGTATGATTTAGAAATTTCATCTGTAGAACAAACCGATATATGCAATGTCCTAAAGCATAATACTTGTTCTACTTCTACAAAACATTAAGCGGAAGCATAACCAAAAACACGAGCAACATCAAGTAGAAACATGCATAACTAATCAAGAGAATTAATCACACATAACACAAGATATATCTAGGGGAAAGCACCAACATAAAACACCAACCATGGATTATCAATCAAGTGGAAATCCTCTTCACAATACAAAAAGAATTAGCTCTTAAGCTATTCACTTCTCAATGGACTATGAAGATATGAAGATATGTCTCATGAACCACCCAAGCCCTATTTATATAGGCTTTCCCTATGGTCCTTATGTAGTTTTCTTAGGAAATAATAGCAAAAGCATATGCTATTAATTCCAACACACCAAAAACAACCAATGGTCCAACTCCATATTCCTTGAGAACACTAGTTCCTCAACCATGCAAAAACAACTTACTAGAAATAGTTAAGCATCTGATAGTACACTGTCCCACATCTGATCTCAACTGGGTCTCTGACAGAACTGACATGCAATAGTTATCCATGAGTGAATCCTCAGTTATCGAAAATAATAGTTGTCACATGCATGCAAGCATTAACAAACTATATTTTATTATTTTTACAACTTGTTAAAATAATCTAACTAGACTTGACTAGTTAGAACTAAGTCAACTGATTCTCTCATTATAGAACTCATGGTTATTCCCCCAATCAGTGGAGGAAACTCATGTGCATGCTCACAAAGACTTCAAATTTGAATTTCCTTAATTAATTAACTCAATTGAATTAATTAATTAATATTTCAAACTGATGTTAAGACCAAAATTAATTTTACTTCCTATAGATATACTAGGGATTGCTATAAATAAGAAGGTACCCAGAAATTCTATTTATAGACATGCTATTTTTTGACATGCTATTTTTAGCATGTCTATTTTTAGCACATTCAGAATTTAGCATTTCTTCTTGCACACTTTTCAACACTCCCTCTCAACAAGAAAGGGATTATCAACAACCCCGATCCTGTCTATATGGAACTCAAACTTGCCCTTTGACAATGCCTTTGTCAAAATATCTACATCTTGTTCCTCGGTCGAAATATACTGTAACATCATGATCCTCTTGACCACACAATCCCATAGATGATGATAGCAAATATCTATATGCTTGGACCTGTCATGAAACACTGGATTCTCAGAGAGTTTAATGAAACTCTGATTATCACAATATATCACCATCGGATCCATCATCTGACCAAACAATCACACTAGGATCTTCCGCATCCAGATGGCCTCACATGCAAGCCTGACTTGCTGCCATGTACTCTGCCTCTTCTGAGCTAAGTGCAACTGATCTCTATTTTCAGCTATACCAAGAAATTGTAGTTGACCCAAGGTTGAAGATCCCTCCATAAGTGCTCTTCCTCTCTAATGGACTACCTGCCCAATCTGCATCTGTGAAGCCTTGGAGCTTCACTCCCTCTATCTGCTTGTACCATAATCCATACTTTGTAGTGCCTCTGAGATATCTCAGCACATGCTTTTCCACCTTCCAAAATAACTTGGTTGGCTGAACCACAGCTTGACTCAGCTGGTTCACTACAAAGCACAAATCTGGTTGTGTGTTCACTAGATACATAAGTGAACCCACAAGCTATCGATAAAATGTAGCAGCTACTACCTCACCTGAAGTAGCATCCTCCTTCCTCTAGTTACCTGCTAAAGGAGTCTCCATATCCATGTGGAAACGCCTCAGTATCTCATTGGCATACTTGCCTTGAGAAACAAATACTTCCCCATCTCTATGCCACACCTCCATGCCTAGAAAGTAGTGCATGAGGCCCATGTCCTTCATCTCAAACTCTCTTGCAAGATACTTCTTGCAAGACTTGATCAACTCATCATCACCTGTCAAAATCAGATCATCGACATAAAGTACAATAATCAATAGCTTACCATCTACAATGATGTGGTAGAGGTTCCCAACCCGGTGAAATAGTTGTCGATCCTGGCATACCAAGCACGGGGTTCTTGCTTCAGCCCATACAATGCTCAGTTGAGCCAACACACATATGACTCACGATCAAAGGTCTCAAATCCTTTGGGCTGCTCAATGTATACCTCTTCCTTAATCTCCCCATTGAGGAAATATGTCTTCACATCCATCTGATGGATCTTCCAACCCATCTGTGCTGATAGTGCTAGAATCGACCTGATTGATGAGTACCTTGCAACAGGAGCAAACATCTCATCATAGTCGATCCCCTCAACCTGTGAGAAACCATGGGCAACAAATCTTGCCTTATGTTTCTCAATACTGCCATCAACTACTTTCTTTACCTTGTAAAGCCATCAAGAAGTAACCATTGACTTGTCCCCTGGTCTAGGAACAACATCCTATACATTGTTCCTCATGATAGAATCATACTCCTCTACCATCGCATCCATCCAAACTGGCTGCTGCATTGCCTCCTCAAAAGAAGAAGACTCGGTCGCTACACACTCCCCAACCAGGGCCATGTAGCCAGTGTATCTATCGAGAGATCTCCTCTCTCTACGATGAGAGGATGGCTGCCCCACATTCTCTCTCGCAACCTGCATCAATCTGTCAACTTCCCGAGAGCGTTTCTGCCCCTCTTTGGAAGACTCTCCAGTAGTGATGATCTCCACCACTGGAATATCTGCATGTGGCTGCTCCACATCATCAGGAGGCTCCTCCTCCTTAGGAACTAGTATTTCCTCATCATCACCATGCAACTTGAGCTCCCTCTCAAGTGACTCTCGCATGGCTCGCAGCCCATCGAACTTCATATCCCTACGCACTATTATCCTCTGACTGGCAGGTAGAAACACTCGATAGTTGTGAGGTGTATCCGTATACCCCACAAGTATTCCCAACTCAGCTGTTGGGTCTAGCTTCTCCTGAGCATCCTTGGTCACATGATAGTAAACTGGTGATCCAAAGATACAGAAGTGACTCACATCTGGTTGCTTCCTTGAAAAAGCCTCTATAGGTGTCTTCATCCCCAAAATAAGATGAGGACTTGTGTTATGAAGATACACTATGTATTGCATGCCTCAGCCCATAGATGAAGTGGTAGGGTTTGGTCATGCAGCATTGCTCGAGCTACTCCCACAATAGATCTGTTCTTCCTTTTGGCCACCCTATTCTATTGTGGGTTATGAGGTGCCGTGAGTTCTCATTTAATTCCTTCTAAAGCACAAAAGTTTTTAAATTATTGGGAAACATACTCTCCACCGTTATCACTCTGCAAGGCCTTTATCTTCCTCCCTAATTCTTTCTCTGCTAAAGCTTTGAACTCACAAAACTTCAAGAAGGTTTGATCCTTCTTTTGCATGAAGTAGATCCAACATCTACGAGAAAAATCATCTATAAAAATAACAAAGTACATTTTCTTCACGGTGGAGGTTGTAGAGAAGGGCCCACATACATCTGAATGAACTCGATCCATAACTGCTCCTGCTCTACCATCCCGATCATGAAAGGAAGCCTTCGCATACTTACCCAAAGTACAACCTTTGCATGTGCTTGTCTGCTCCAGTTTGCACTTGGGTAATCCGATAGAAATTTGCTGCATGATCTTCAAGGCCCCATGATGCAAATGGCCCAGTCTTCTATGCCATAACTCGCCAATATCTTGGCCATGCACCTATTCTACCTTGGAACTGAGAGTAGCACAATCTTCTACCTATAACTTGTAGAGATTCTTAATTCGAATCCCAATCTGTTTAGTCTATCTAGTGCCAATATGCCTTAGGAAAACCTTTCCCAAACTAAAGACTACATCATAGCCTTTATCCTCAAGCATAGTAATAGACACAAGATTATTTTTCAGCCCTGGTACATACATAACCTTAGAAAGAGTGAGGGGAGAACCATGCTCCCTTTGAAACATAACCGTACCTCTACCCAAGACATAGTACTTTCCATCATCGCCCATCTCGATCCGTATCTAGAGATCCTTCTCCTCTAAAGCGCTGAAGAGATTCTTGTCACCTGACATGTGGAAAGAAGCTCCACTGTCCAAATACCAAACACATCCCATGTTGGATGAAACCATGCATGCAATAAGCGAGAAATCCATCTCAAATTGTGAAGCTAGTGCATCACCATCAGATTCCTTGGAGGAACCTTTCTTCTTGGACTTCCTCTTTGGGCAATTATTAGCATAATGACCCAACTCATGACAATGAAAGCATCTCACCTTCGACTCGTCAAACTTCTTCCCTCCTTGAGAAGACTTGGAATGGGATGCCTTCCCTTTCCCTTTCTTAGTTTTAGAAGCTAAAGCCAAGTTATCTTCATCATCATGTTTTGATGAAGAAACTCCATCCATGTTGCTCCATCTGATCTCCTCCTCCATCAAATCTGATCATAGTTGTTCCCAACCTGGCAGTTTGTCCCTTCCATTCACTGGGTCCGGGTAGCTATGCTAGCTCTTAGGAAGGCCAAGGAGTGATAGACTCACCATATCCTCGTCAGCTGTAGTGACTCCTACACTTACAACCTCATCTCTACAGGCGGTGAGCTTGTTCAAGAATGTAGAAATAGAGTCACCCTTCTCACACTTGATCTTTCAAAGCTTTTCCTTTAGTGCCAACTTCCTTTGATCAATGCTATTCTGATATAAATCTTTCAATGTTTTGCACATTGCAAATGGAGACTCCTTCCCATGGAGGCTTGAGACTATGTGATCTCGAACACCCTCCAAGAGAATTCTCCTAGCTCTAGCCACACACTTACCCCATTCCACCAGCTTAATCTTATCAGTAAGCTTAGGGACTTCTTGATCAATGAAATCCTTAAGACCATTATCTTCCAAAACTACCTCCATGTGATCCTTCCAAGCTATATAGTTTGAGCTTCCATCAAGGGCATACTCAAACCTCAAACCACTGAATGCCATCGATGAAATAGATGTGATAAGAACTTGAGATCTATATCAAGAATAAGAAACTTTGAATTCCTCCTGCTAGTACATTGTTCTTGCTTGATCACTTGTGCTCTAATACCATGTATAAATTTCACTTGTAGAACAAACCAATATATGCAATGTCCTAAAGAATAATACTTGTTCTACTTCTACAAAACACTAAGTGGAAGCATAATCGAAAACATGAACAACATCAAGTAGAAACATGCATAACTGATCAAGAGAATTAATCACACATAACACAAGATATATCCAAGGGAAAGCACCAGCATAAAACCCCAACTATGTATTATCAATCAAGTGGAATTCCTTCACATACAAAAAGAATTGCTTCAACTATTTATTCTCAATGACTATGAGATTATAAGATATTCTCATGAACTAGCCAGCCCTTTTATATAGCTTTCCCTATGGTCCTTACGTAGTTTTCTTAGGAAATCGTGCAAAATTCATAGCATTAATTCAACATACCAAAAACAACCAATGGTCCACTCGTATTCCTTGAGACACTAGTCTCAACCATGCAAAACTACTTCTAGACTAGTTAAGAATCTGATTACCTACCACATCTGATCTCAACTGGTTCTTGACAAACTGACATGCAAAGTTATCCATGAGTGATCCTCAGTTATCTAAACTATAGTTGTCACATGCATGCAGCATTAACAAACATATTTTATTTTTTAACACTTGTTAAAATCTAAGTGGCTTGACTAGTTAGAACTAAGTCACTAATTCTCTCATTATAACACTCATGCTTATTCTCAATCAGTGGAGAAACTCATGTGATGCTCACAAAGACTTCAAATTTGAATTTCCTTAATTAATTAACTCAATTGAATTAATTAATTAATATTTCAAACTGCTGTTAATACCAAAATTAATTTTACTTCCTATAGATAGACTAGGGACTACCATAAATAGGAAGGGACCCAGAAATGCTATTTATGGACATGCTATTTTTAGTACATTCTAAATTTATCATTTCTTGTTGCACACTATTCAACATATGATTTCTTGTTCTCTGTTATATGTGTTCCAATTGATCTAGCTCAAATTGACTAAGATTCTGCAAAGTTGTTGTAGAAGTAGATCTTGTATTTTTCTTTAGCATATTGCATAATTTATTGATCTACAATGAGGAATTTCTACATCTTGTAGCTTCTCCTGTTCTTCTTGTAGCTTATCTTCTTGTGCTTTCTTAAAGGAAGCTTGTGCCCTTCGCTTCTTAAAGGTCATTGACCTAGTGGTGGGCCTATCCACAAATGTTACAGGTGACATGGTTTTGGCGTTAGGAGGAGTGACCTCCTCAATATTTCCTTCACTGGGTTCTATTTCTTCCTTTTTACTTGGTGATTCATCAATAATGATAGGGACCTTTGTAGGAGCTTGTGGTTTCCCTTGTCTAATTCTAGCACTCTTCTTGGTTCTGAAATATATGGGACCTTGTCTTGATTTCTTCCTCTTGGGCTTGACAGGAGTACCTAATGTAGCCAATGTTGTATATACTTCATGTTATGTTATGTATCCTATACTCCTTGGGGTTTAGAAGTCTCCTAAAGGCTTAATCTCTCTTCTACTTTCTTCTCCCCCTCTTCTCCTTTAATTTTTGTTTCTCCTTCGTCTATATCTATTGCCTCTTTTTCCTCTGTTTTTCTCTCCTCTTATTCTATTTTTTATGCCTCTTCCTTCTCTATTTTTTCTCCTTCTTCTTCTTTTGTTTTTCATTCTTTACCTCTAATGCTAGAGGTTGGTGTCTCTCCGGGTGTGATGGCTTAGGTTTATATGAAATTCCCCCCTATCCATGTCAACAAATTTAGTCCATAGGATAGGGATCCTCAAGTGGCTCAAAGCATCCATCACTATTAACTTGATGAGGCCATGGTGAGTTAAGGTTGGTGCTTCACTTCCCTTGCCTTTTGATTGATCCAGGTTTGGGTGTAATGAAGGACCCTTCCAAGACCTTTTACTTTCGTGATGTGTAAATTTCATTTTTAACAGAACATAAATGAATACATCTACATGTTGTAAAGAATAGGAACATGTCAATCATCAACAACATAAAAACATTAGCCATGGATAATGGAGTTCGTCCAAGAGGGACTACATCTCTGGACCCCAGTGTCAAGATGGTGTAGGCTGTTGCATTAAGTGTTGTCAATAGTGGTGATGTACATAGAGGTGACGTCGATATCATACAATGAAAAATGCCCTCATGCAGAAGTGGCTCTAAGAGATGTTCCGCTACAGGAACTCTCAATCAAAAGATTCCTATCAGTATGACATAAAACTCATGCATGATGAGCATCCCGCCAACATGGCATAAAAGGGATCTCAACACAAAACATGCATGATGACAACAAGAGTATCCCAACATACAGCAAAGGGATCTCAAAACAGAACATGATAAAACATGATAGCAAGTACATCACATAGATGATTCTGCATCACATAAAGCAAGGAATCATGAAAACATGTAAGAAACAATATCCTGCATCAACATCAATCAAGGATCTGTGCAGCATAATGCATAAAAAATAAGTACATGAACACATCATATACCTCACAACTAGGGGCCATCTGAAGAAGTGGATGTCAAACTGCTGAAGCTGTTCAAACCATCGAGCTCACGGCATCGATCGCATGAAAATGTTGCTCACACATAAATGTGGACACCTACACTAGCACTTAGAAAAGTTGTTGGAAAATGAAATGAGAGAATGAAAAATCTAAATGCACCATCAGATTTGTGGCGTCAAGTAGTGCAAAATGGACTGTCCAAAATCTGAATTCTGAGAAATTGAGAATCTGGGGCTCAAGGAATCTTTTAGATTCCCTCGGGATTCCTCAAAGATTTTGCACCATGGGTGGACTGGAAATCTGCAACTCATATGGAGAATTTGTTCTTGCCATTGTGATCCCTACGAAAAACCGTGAAAAAAAAGTATAAACTTGACTGTATTTCGACATGGAGAAAAATTACCTCCTCAGGAAAATTGCAAGGATCATGGTTCTGCTCCCTGTTTTTGCAGCAAACATGGTTCCACCCTCATATTGAAAATGGCAGAAAAATTCAGAACTCTGATGGAGAAACGAACAATGCCATTGCGTTCGTGGCGACGATAGGTGTTGAAACCATATAAAATTTGTCAAATTCTGACAAAGAGGAAATTTGACCCACCTGCAAAATTCATGGTTCCACCTGCATTAAAAATTAATTAAAACTTATTGCCTCGAAAAGCATGCCTGCTCCCGGTTCCTCCATCTACCCTCGTGCACTGAAGAAATCCCAGTTTTTATATAAAAATATGAGCATAGTTTACAAAATGGACTATTGGCGGATTGGTATAAAGGCCCCTTATTAAGGGGGAGATCAGGGGGTCAAACCTTGCCTCCTCCCTTTTTAAGCCAAAGTTCATTTGCAATATATTTTTTTGTTTTATCTGGGCTTCGGGTCCGCATTGGGTGGCCCACCCCCATACTCCATGCTGGCACATGCCTTGTTGGTTTTTACATTATATAGTTGGCAATGTTTATGGTACATGAGGTCGCCGCATGGTGGCGGGCCAGCCCATGTGGCTAGTGTGGGTTTGATACTCACCAGCCTCCCCAAATTGTCATATGTATGGTTAAGGGAGAGGCATGGGTGGTGGGGGTGGTGGCCCACAACCTCATTTTTTTAAATATTTTTTTAAACATTAAAAATAGGTATGTTAAATTTTGAATTTTAGGCTGTAGGAGACAATTTAATGACAGAATCCAGCCCAGGTTGGCTAGAAAAAGTCCAAATTGTGGCCTGCTTAAGCTACCCAGTCATCAAAAATTCAACCCAACTTTGATTTCTTCTAACTTTTGCATCCGGACTTGGATTGACGAACTGTTCACACCCGACAACGAGGACAACGAGATCTACGCTCTGGTCTTAGTTCAAGCATAATCTAGACACTTTGATTTTTGAGCTTTCCTAAGTCCTATTTGTCTTGTGTGTTTCATTGGAGCCACCTGGATCAATCCTCCCCACTGAGGAGCTTTTGGTCCTCTAAAAGCATGAAAAATAATATGCAACTTCTCTGTACCATGTCTACATCATAAGCGTCCTGAAAAGGTCTCACTTCCATCTCCTTCACCTTTGTTCTTCGGAGCCTTAAGTGATGAGCTGACACCTGCTACCTCTGCAACCTATAGTTCATTGTTTGCAAATTAAATGCTTGACTTTTATGACCAACTAATGACCCAACGTCCCACACTTGCCATGAGTTTATAACACATACTCGGTGGACAAGTTTACAACAAGATGGATGCAATACCCTAGCTACGAGAACAAGACCAACATATCATTGTTGCTTTAACAAGTGATGGAAAACTCATCATCACTAGAACACATTATTTACAAAGATAAGGCCAAACACTATTGTTTTGACAAGTGATGGAAACATAACATCACTTTCAGAGTGTAAAAATGTGACTCAAAATACGACCAGACATAACATCACTTTCAGAGTGTAAAAATGTGACTCAAAATACGACCAGACATCATTGTTGTTGAACAAGTGATGGAAAACACATCATCACTTTTACATTTTAAAATGCAACAAATGATTTAAAAAAGAACGACCATGAAAAGATAACATGTCTTCAAACCATTTTTCACTTATCAATGTGAATGGGTCACCTCCTTGTGGCAGTTTTTCTTGTCGAACAACTGCTTTACCTGGTTCACGCACTGACACTTTGTCTTTAAGGCACTGCTCTAGATGGAGCCTCCAACAAGTGGCTCTTTGATGGCCACTTCTATCGCAATGACTACAGAAGGTTTTCTTCCTCCATATCTTCTTAACATGTTTCTTTAAATGCTATTGAGAGGGTTTTTCACACCTCATCCTTTTGTGTGCTGCCATTCTTTTCCAACACTTAAAAAATGTATGGTTATTTAATCCACAAAAAGTGCATGTTTTTCGATGCCATGTTTTACGTTCATTATGAATAACATGATCATAATCGAAATGAACATTCGAAGATCGAAAGTGGTTATACCTTCCCTTGCTATCTTTGATGTCAGTGTGGTGATGAGAGCTTGCCTCAGCTCTCTCCTTGCAATGGTCACTACCATGGGATGATGGGGATGTGCTCCCATCATTCTCTTTCCTTGACGATTTCAACAATGTCTCGAACAAATATAACACCTTCGAGCACTCTCCTCTAGTGTATCTCAAGCCTGCAAATAGATATTCGTGCACAACCTCCAAAGATTTGGTCATGCCTTGGTTATTAACACCAAGTTCTTCTTTCTCCTCGTGCCTCATCCTTGTAAGGAGCCTCATGTTTGTCCCTGTAATTGGGATCTCCAAATCTCCAACAAACATCATACTATGATAAGATGAAACTGAAAGGAAATCAACATCTTTTACCTCCTCTTTCGATTTGGAAAGAACTGATGAGGGTTTCTCATCATCCGTTGTTGGTGGTTCGCTAACTGTCGTGGTGCATTCCCAACTTCCTTTTTGACATACCCAAGTCCTGTTCAACACGGTAATTCTTCTACTTTGATGGGGTTGACAATGCCTTGGCCATTAACACCCAAGCCTTTTCCTTCATACCCCATTCTCTTCAACAGTTTGGAGCCAATTGATGTGGTGTGATTTTCAAAAACAACGAAATCATCATCAAGAAACATACATGAATATGAAGAACTACTTTTTACCTCACATGGGTCATGCTGCAGCTTTTCCAAGGCCTCATCCTTTGCTTGCAGCTGTCGTAGCAAACTATGTTTTTCCTCTTTCTCTTCGTGTAGACTTCAATTCAGCGTTCTCTGTTTGAATATTATGTTTGTTTTACTTCAGTTCTTCCATGGCCTCTTCTGTGGCTTGCAACTGAAGCTGCAATCGCTCCTTTTCCTTCGTCTCTTTCTGTAGAGTTTCATACATGATTTCCACCCTTTTTGAAATGTTGAGCATGGTCTCGTACATCGCTTTTTCATCCTTTGTTGTTGCATGTTCCATTGTTCACACTGCAATTCACATCAACGCAAAGACTGCTCCGATACCACTTGATCCAGGTCCGGGTGTAACAAAGGACCCTTCCAAGACCTTTTACTTTCATGATGTGTTAAATTTCATTTTAAAAGAACATAAATGAATACATCGGCATGCTATAAAGAAGAGGAACATGTCAATCATTAGCAACATAAAAACATCAACCATTGATAACAGAGTTTGTCTAGGAGGGATTGCGTCTCCAAGCCCTAGTGTCAAAATGGTGTAGATCACTGCATTAAGTGTTGTCAATAGTGGTAATGTACATAGAGGTGACGTCGATATCATACAAGGAAAAATTCCCTCATTCAGGAGTGGCTCTAAGATATGTTCTGCTACAGGATCTCTCAATCAAAAGACTCCTATCAATATGACATAAAACTCATGCATGATGAGCATCCCGCTAACATGGCATAAAATGGATCTCAATGCAAAACATGCATGACGACAACAAGAGTATCCCAGCAACACACAACAAAAGGATTTCAAAACATAACATGATGAATCATGACAACAAGTACATCACATAGATGATTCCACATCACACCAAGCAAGGAATCATGAAAACATGTAAGAAATGAGATCTTGCATCAACATCAATCAAGGATCTGTGCAACATAATGTGTAAAGAAGAAGTACATGAACACATCATATACCTCACAACCAGGGGCCATCTAAAGAAGCATATGTCATACTGCTGAAGCTATTCGGACCATCGATCTCATGGCATTAATCACATGAAAATGACTGCTCGCACATGAATGTGGACACCTGCATTGGCACTTAGAAAAGTTGTAGGAAAATGAAATGAGAGAATGACAAATCTGAATGCACCATCAAATTTTTGGGGTCGAGTAATGCAAAATTGGCTGTCCAAAATCTAAATTCTGAGAAATTGAGAATCTGGGGCTTAAGGAATATTTTAGATTCCTCCGGGATTCCTCAAAGATTCTGCTCCATGGGTGGACTAGAAATCTACAACTCATATGGCGAATCTGATCTCGCCATTGCGATCTCTATAGAAAACCATGAAAAACAAGTATAAACTTGACTATATTTTGACATGGAGAAAAATTACCTTCTCAGGAAAATTGCAAGGATCATGGTTCGGCTTCTTGTTTTTGCAGCAATCATGGTTCCACCCTCATACTAAAAATGGCCAAAAAATGTAGAACTTTGATGGAGAAATGGACAATGCCATTGTGTTCGTGGCAACGAGAGGTGTTGAAACCATATAAAATTTGTCAAATTCTGACAAAGTGGAAATTTGGCCCTCCTGCAAAATTCATGGTTCCACCTGCATTAAAAATTAATTAAAAATTACTACCTTGAAATGCATGCCCACTCCTATTTCCTCCATCTGCCCCCATGCACTGAAGAAATCCCAGTTTTTATATGAAAATGTCGGAAAAATTTACAAAATGGACTATTGGCGGATTGGTATAAAGGCCCCTTATTAAGGGGGAGGTCGGGTGGTCAAACCTTGCCTCCTCCCTTTTTAAGCCAAAGTTCATTTGCAATATATTTTTTGGTTTTATGTGGGGGGTTCGGTCTGCCTTGGGCGGCCCACCCTCATACTCCACGCTGGCACATGCCGTGTTGGTTTTTACGTTATATAGTTGGTAATGTTTAGGGTACATGAGGCCGTCGCATGGTGGCAGGCCAGCCCACATGGCTAGCGCAAGTTCGATACCCACCGACCTCCCAAAATTGTCATATATATGCTTAAAGGAGAGGCCTGGGTGGTGGGGGTGGTGGCCAGCCACCTCCTTTTTTTATATATATTTTTTAAACATTAAAAATACGTATGTTAAAATTCAAATTTTAGGTTGTAGGAGACAATTTAACAACCCCAAAATTTTTCCCGGAATCTGGCCTAGGTTGGCTAGAATCTGGTGGCCAGAAAAAGTCCAAATTGTGGCCTCCTTAAGCTGCCCAGTCATCAAAAAGTCAGCCTAACTTTGACTTCTTCTAACTTTTGCATCCGGATTCGGATTGATGAACCATTCTCACTGTTGTGATCCGGACGACGAGATCTATGCTCTGGCTTGAGTTTGAGCATAATCTAGACACTTTGATTTTTGAGCTTTCCTGAGTCCTCTTTGTCTCGTGTGTGTCTCTAGAGCCACCTAGATCATTGACTCATCTCCATGATTGACTATAGGAGGAAATGGGAAACACTAAGTATTTGAGGGAGAGACAATTCTACCTTGAATCTCAGCTCATGGAGCAATCTGAAGTGGTAGGCATAAAATACTCTTAGTCTCCCTTCACAAGATATATACTTGAGGATATGGTAAGCTACCTCATCCCAAGGGTAAGGTAGACTTTCTCTTCTTACTCCATTCTTATCTTTTACAAGATTCTCTTTTGAAATGAAGAAGTTTTCCTAGTTGTGACACTCACTGCCTTGTCTTCTTTGCTCCACCTAATTCCTAAGGGTAAGGTGGTCACTCTGCTTATGGCTTTAGGACTGAGAGAGATGGCCAACCCTATGACAATAGTAGTGGCACCATATTCCTCTTGAGAATGTAATTCCATGGCAAATTCATGAGCAAGAGCATCATCATACACCTTTAACAACTTAAGGAAACTCAACCATTGGTGTCTTATGAAGATTTCCACTACAGGAGGGCATCGGTGAATCCTATTGGTGTCTAAGGGTTCTCTTCTATTAAATCCTCCCCCTGTTTCTTCTACTATTCCTTCTTGGTGCTATTTAGGTGTGGGATTAAAAAAAACTCAAACAATCTCAATGGTGAAACAATGTTAAGTTTCTTGGTAGTAGTGAGGGAGAAGGGTACTCAAATTGATATCAACCAAACTAACTTTCTCTTCTTTTAACCACATCAATTTTTAAAAATACCTCCTACTGCTCAATTGGTTGTTACAGGATCTTAATTTCAAGTAGAATTCTCATGTAAATGGATGCAGAAACAAGGAAGGAGGGTGTCACTTACTTCTTGTCAAAATAATTTTGTGTGTGCATGATGGTTTTGAGACAATTTCGAGCCATTGTGGCTCATTTTAACCTTCTAATTCCTCCTGTAGCTTGTCTTGACCCTCCTATAGTACTTGCAAGCCTGCTTATAGCTTCCTCCTGTAGCACTTACAGACAGGGTTAAAAAATTATCGGTGTCACCCTAGGTGGTCTAATACAATAGCTCATCCTTCCTCTGCCTAGTACAATTATCGGTGGCACCCTAGATGGTCTAATACAATAGCTTGTCCTTACTCTTCCCAGTACATAATATGCTCTTTGGGTTAAAAGATCAGAGCGCTTTGAGTTTTGCCACTGAGAAGCGAGCAAGTTGTAATTCTAAAATTTTGCTAAAGATTAACAATAAAACCCTCATTTTTATAATTTGTTTTCCCCCACACCGAGGCTTTTCCAGGGACATTTTTCCAAAACATTAGTGTTAAAATTTTGTGTGTGTGAATAATTTTCCTAGTTCCTGTTATTATGTGTGAAAATTGCAATAGTGATTTTATTTTTTATGTCATAATTAATTTCTGAAGACGAATAATCTACAATAGGTAGAAGAAAAACTTCCAGTTGTTGCAATTAATGAAATTTCACATGGTACTAGAGCATATCTAAAGTGTAGGGATTTACAAGAGTAAATAAATGTATACCATTGGAAGAGAAAGTTGATGGTTAAATACCCATATCAAACCTCTCTAGACTCAATTGATTTTGTCTATTTTTCAAAGAGTTTGAAGAAATGGACTCAACATATTTGAAAGATCAAGACAGGTTGGATGAAGCCTCTAATGCAATATGGAAAGCTAGAATTGTCTTGTTGTTGAGGAGAATGGTCTCAAGGAGTATGCGACCAATTTGATAGTTGCTTTTAGGGATCCATAATAGCTTTCAACATATAGGAAGGAGGATGCCAAAGCTAGGAGGATTATCCTTGATGGAGTCAAGGACCATATTGTTCCTCATATCGCAGAGTTAGGCACAATGAAGAAGATGTGGGATGCAATTATGAACCTGTACTAGAATGTTATGAAAAATAGGAAGTCGATCATCACGGAAAAGTTGATAAACACGAAGATGAACAAAGGGGAGAGTGTTGTGTTAGGCCCCTATACTACTAGTGTAACCCCTTTTTGTTATTAGTACAACCCCCTTATTATATTTTTGTACCCATGTAGTCCCCATATTGTTACTATTGTGCCCCATAGAAGCCCTCTATTGTTATTTTTGTGGCTTTATATTATTATTGTTAGGTCGGCTGGGTTATATTGTGACTCCTTAGACTCCTATATATAGAAAGGAGGTTTTGTCATTTGTATCATCCAAGAATTGTTCATTTATGTAATGTAAGGAGGTTGCCCCCTCGAAGAGGCTAAATTCTAAGGCGTTGATCTCTCTTTTCTATCTTTTCTTGAGTTGGTTTCATAATAATTAACCTATTTGACTATCATGGGTTGTGGAATTTATGACAAGCTACACACAACCATTATTTTTCATAATAAAGTAAAAAGTTGTGGCACTTGAACTTGCACATTTTAATGATCTATTTTTTTGCTTTTTGCTTTTCCCTCTAACCTAACATTTTATTTTTGCCTTCATTTTTTAGGTCATCTATTCTAACATTTTCTTTGATATGGACATATTTATAAAAATATTTCCTAACATTTTTATTCAATATTCTTTTTGTCCATATACTAGCTTAACATTTTTTTGAAAAATATTTTCATTTTTTGGACTAATTTATTTTAACTTATCAAAACCAAAAAATTATACAACAATGGCTCCATTTGGGGACTGCTTTCTCCTGTAGAATGCAGAGAACCTATAGATCCATGTGCCTTCTCCTCAGGCTATGGTGTCTTTTGCTGTAAAAAATCACACTAATAGCTTGAAACCAGAGTTTTTTACAATGGTAGTAATGAAATCTACTTCAACTTCTCAGCACTGAATGTAATGTTTGAGAAACTTTCCATTTAAAGGATAAGTGGAATATAGCCCCTCAAGGTTTTGTAGCACAAAAGTGTTGTTTCCCTTCACTTCAAAAATTGGTAAAGGTCCAACCATAGGTTGTCAAACTTTCCATGTTTTCCCTTTTCTTCTCTCCTAGAATCCCATCTTAGAACTAGACCACCTTCCTTGAAGTCCCTTTCCCTGGCTCTTCTGACAAACAGGCTCTTCATCTTATTCTGATACTTTTTCAATTTGTATTGAACTTCATCTCTGTTTTCATTTAGTTCAATACTCTGATTTGTTCTCCTTGAAAAATCATCAGATTCTTCTGTTGATTCCTACAGGAATTTTAAAACAAGGAAGGCCAAATTGGTAGGGAAGATTGCATCTTTCCAATAAACTAATTGGAAAGGATATTTTCCAGTAGATCTCTTTCGAGTAATTCTATTTTCCCATACTACATAAATTAAATGAGAGTCCCAACTCTTTTTGTGATCTGCTAGTCTTTTTTATTACGTTTACCAAACTTTTATTTGAGGATTCTGCAAGGCCATTACCTTCTGGGTAATATGGAGTTGAATGATGTAATAGAATATGATATTTCTGGCAAAACTCAATCATTTTAACACTAGAAAAAGTGTTGCATTATCAGTGACAATTTGAGTTAGGCAACCAAATCTAGATAAGATGTTCTCTTCAATAAATTTGATTACTATTGAATCAGTAGCATTTCTCACTAGAATTTATTCCACCCATTTAGTGAAGTAGTCTGTTGTAGTGACGATTCATCTATGTTGATTACTTGAAGTGGGATGAATCTCTCCAACAAAATCTAATCCCCATTGGAGAAAAGGTTCTGAGACTATTGATGGAACTAGTGGAAGAGCTGCTAATGTTTTCTTACCAGCAAATATTTGACAAGGAACACAACCTCTGACCTTTTCTCCTACTTGTAAGAACAACGTTGGCCAATAAAATTCTCCCCTTTATATCTTATATGTTGTTGCTTTCCAAGCATAATGTCCTCCAAAAAATCCGATATGAAATTGGTCAATGATTCCTTCAGTTTCTAATTCTGTTAAACATAATAACATAATATTTAGTGGGTCTTTCTAGTACAAATTTGCATTTATGATACAATACTTGACTGCTTTAAGTTTGAAAGTTTTACACTAGATTTTGGAGAATGATGTTGGATACTCAAAACGGATCAAGAAATTTACAATGTCTTGGTACCAATCTAACAACAGAAATTTGTCATTAATGTATAAAGGGTGGATTGGATTCTTTTCTTCAGGATGAAGGGAAGGTTCTTGTGGATTCTCCTCTTTAGGATGAAGGGAAGGTTCTTGTGGATTCTTTTCTTCGGGATGAAGGGAAGGTTCTTGTGGATTCTCCCCTTCTGCAAGGATATAAGGTTCTTGTGGATTCTTCCCTTGTATCTCTAAAACAGAATCGATTCCAAGCACTTTACAGTTGGATTCAGTTAGAAGATTAGCTAATCCTTGGCCTTTTACTAGCTTTGTAGTTTTTATATTTAGATAAAAATCTAATATTTGAGTGATCCATCTACCTCGCTTTCCATCAATGTCTGGTTGAGTTAAAATTATTTTCACAACATTGTTAGGAACATAAGCAGTAATAAGAGAATGTAGGACATACATCTTGAATGATTTTAGGGCTCGAATAAGGGCATAGCCTTGCTTCTCAATTATGTCATGCTTAATCGCAACATCTCTCATAACATTACTAAAAAAGGCTATGGGTTGGTCATGGGAATCTTCATTCTTTTGTAGTAGAACAACAACAAGGGTTGTTTTTGAGGCAAAGGAAAAGATACTAAATGGTTTAGTGGAATCAGGGTTGGCCAAGGTGGGAGCTTCAGAGATAGATTTCTTGATCTGATCAAATGCATGCTTGGAAGAGACAGTCCATTTAACTTCATGATCTTTTCAGAGCATGTCAATTATATCTTTTACAATCTCAGCATAATTTGGGATGAATCTCCTTAAAAAATTAATCTTGCCTAGAAAAGCTTGAATCTCCTTCTTTAATAGCAAAGACATTTTAGGATTCAATGATATTCTGAATTTTCTACACCTGTCAAAAACCTTCATCAAGTGCTTTAGATGTTTCTGATAAGATTTAGAAAAAATAGCTATGTCATCAAGATAAATGACCACAAATTTATTTACCTGACCCACAAAAGCTACGTCTATAGCTCTCTAAAATTCTGCTCCAACGTTGGATAAGCCAAATGGCATTCTAGCATACATAAATGTACCTGATTATAGCTTGAAAAACCATCAAGCATAGAAAGTCTTTGTGCTACTGAAACCATTTGAAGTAACTGATCCATTTTGGGAAAAGGATAGTTATCCTTTAATGATGCTTTGTTCAAATTTCTAAAGTCCACACAAAGTATGATTTCTCCATTCTTCTTTCTAACAGGAATTAAATTTACAACCCAATTAAAATATCTGAGAGGGAGAATGTTCTGGGCATCTAGCATTTTCTTAATTTCATTTTCTACAGTTCGTAGAAGAGTTAGATTGGTCCTCCTAAGTTTCTGTTAATAAGGAACTACTTCTGGATTTAAAGGAATCTTATGTTGTATTAATGAAGTATCATAGGTTTTTAGATCAGCATAGTTCCATGCAAAAACATCATTATAATTTTCAAGTAACTTAAGATATTGAGCTTTTATCTTAGGATCTAGAGATGCACAGAATTTGATGTTTTTAATATCATCATTTGTTCCAATATTAATTTCTTCTATGTCATCTTGTGAAGAAATCGACTGAGGGTTTCAGAGGACATCATTTTGATCAAACAATTTTTCTAAAGGAATGAGGCCTTTGGGAATAAAATTGTTAGACAATTGAATAATGTCATGATCAACAATTTTTGAATTGAAATTTGAAGTATCATTTTGATTTGTATTTTCATTTATTTCTGTTCTATCTTCATCAATTTGTAGAATTGAAAATTCATCTATAACCTGCATAAAATATTTCAAATGTTCATCACCTTCAAATATTTGCCAGTGTTTTAGATTGTCTGGGATGGATGGTCTGTACTTGACTTGTATTTGATAGAGTACATTGGTCTGATTAGGAATTTTAAATGAACTAGCAGAAACAGCTAAGGCATCTACATGAATATTCTGATTTCTTGGAATATAAGTCAAATTAAAAGCATCAAAGAAGTTTTCGACTGAATCCAAAAATTCATTTCGATAAGACCTAAGTCTAGGATTCTTAGTCTGGAAAATATTTCTCACTTGCTTCGCAATAAGTTTTGAATCATTGAAAACACTTAAGTTTTGAACCTTTAAGCTTTTGGCTAATTGCATTCCCAAAAGGAAAGCTTCATATTCAGCCACATATTTGTAACTTCGAAATTGTGTTTGCATGATTGGGTGATATTTTCCTTTTCTTTTCTGGTGAAATTAAAACTACCCTAGCTCCTGCTCCATCTTTTGTACAAGAACCATCAAAAATAGTTTCCATACATCAATTTTATTTGGCACATGACCTCCAATTACATCTTCTATTTTAACTTGAGTTTCATGTATTTGGTTTGAAGAGAGTTGAAAGCAACCAAAATCCTAATCAATTGCATAAATGGGATGGTTCCTTGGCTAGTCTATTTTGCAAACAGTGTGCACAAATCTTACCTCTCTATATAACCTTAGTTGTTCTCCCTCATAATCTGGAATAGTGGCATAAGACGTATCCATCTGAAGAGTTCCCCTTAATTTCGCACAATAAGACCTAGAAAGGAGAATTCAAAATTTGGGAGGAATATCTGTGACAACTATATCAAGCACTACACTTTTCACTAGAATTTAGGCAAGGGTGACTACTAAATCCTTAATCAATCCTAAGCAGGGCACCCTTTTAGGATCAAAGGTGTACAAGTCATGATAGGATCCAGTTATGTCAAGTTTCAAATGGTCTGTGATAGTTTTTGGCATGAGGGTATGTGATGCTCCAAAATCAAGCATACAATTATATAACATGGAATCATTTGTCTTAAGTGTTACATAGAAAGGAGGCACTATTTCATCTATCATATCTAAGCTAGCACCAAAGACAATTGCTGGTTTTTCATCTTGCAGACTAATGATATCACTTTCAGCTTCAACCGAGGTGTTTTGTATCCATTTGGAGACTTGATTTTTATACCCAGGGTTCTTGGAAAGTTATGAAAGTGGAATTGGTATTTTAACTCTTTCTATCTCTTTTTAACATTAAATGTAGTCAAAGTATTTGTATCATTTTAAGCAATATCAGTTGACTGATTTAATGGTCGAATAACAGTTGTTTGAGTTCCAACAGCTTTCGTACGAGGTTCAATTATTGGAGTCTCCTTAGGAGGTCTTCCAGGGCCGGGTCTAGGCCTAAGATCATATCTCTTGTTCAACTCTGCAATTAAAAAGTCAGAGAAGGCATGGTATTTAGAAACCTGTGAGGATACTTGATCTTCTTGAACCTGATTTTGTTGTGAGAGAGGAATAATAACTATTTGATTAGAAGAAGTATCCATGTTATTGATATCTTCAGTAATAGTCATAGTATTTTCATCAAGTTGTTGATCATGTATCAGTAAAGGAGTGGGAAACTGCTAATCATTACTAGGTCTTTGAAGAATTTGTAATTGTGGATTCCTTTTATACTGACCTTGATTTTGATTTTGGGGTCTAGTAACTATTTGTTGAACTATCCTAGGTTGAGTCTCAATCTTGGAAATTCTATTAAATAGATTTCTAAGAAGAGAAGTTATTTCATCTATTTTAGAATCTTATGTTTTAGTCTTAGAAGAACTAGACGAGCTAGAGGCCTCTTGAATAGATTTGAGTTTTCGTTGGGCCTTTTCCTCTTTAGCTTTCAAGGAAGTCAAAGAAGCCCTATTTCCTTCCACCTCTATAGTATTTGCTTGCATATCTTCAAGAGTTCTTGAATTTCTCTCTCTTAGTATTACAACAAAATCATCGTCAAAGGCTTTAGAAAACCTAGACTTAGTTGCTACTACAGGGGGTTTACAATCAGGGGGCATCTTATGATAAATTTTATTGAACCTTTTGATAAAATCTGATATAGGTTCACCAAAGTTTCTTTTAAGTTCTTCAAACTCAGTCAGAAAGTAAAGAGGATCCTTCTTTACACCCTATTGATTTTAAAATATGTTTGTAAGCTCTTCCCAATTTCTAATGGAATTTACAGGTAACTGCCTAAACTAGATTCTTACATTTCCTTAAAGTGATTGTACAAACAATCTCATGTAAAAATTTTCTTCTTCGATATTCATGTTGTCTGTAAAGTCTAGAAAAGCTTGAAGATGGTCCTTAGCTGAGGGACTAGTTTCTCCATTATACCTGGGAAGGTATTTCAAGTACCTAGCTGGGAATGCATCGAGGTTAGCAGGTAAGACTAAAGTTGCATATCTAGCATGTACAATAGGTTGGAATGACATAGTAGAAGATGGTGTATGAGGTGTTTGTGTGGATGAAGAAGAAGAAGATGAAGAAGAAGTAGAAGAAGGTGATTGGGGGGGTGTGTGACTATGTGGAGGTGAAGGAGGGGATCTCCTGAATGACTTTAAAGGAGTGTTAAGAACTAACTTTGGGACATATGAATGAATATCCTCTTTTGTTTCAAAGAGTGGATTTGAATATATAGAGATGGTCTCTTCAGGATGTTCAGAAGTAGAAGCTTCAGGTCGTTCAGAAGTGGAAGGAAATGAATAAGTGGTAGGGGATATGAAATTAGTGGGTTTTTATTCAGGTAAATGAACACCCAAGTCAGACTCAGTTTTAGGTTATCTTGGTGGTAGTGGGGGTTCTGGATGTGTTTCAAAAGAATGAATGAGGAAAGCTGAATCTAAATCAACTCCCCTATCTAATAGTTCAGAGACCCTAGGAGGTATTTATGTCCAATCAGGATTGGATGGAATATTACTAAAAGGATCAAATGATACTAAATCTTCAAACTGCAAGGCTGAAGAGGAAGTAGAAGATGGTTGATGTCTCCTTTTAGAACAAGATTTTCTCAGAATATTTTCACAATATGATAGAGGAGTAACTAAGTTAGATTCCGAATGACACATGGTGTGCTTAAAAGGTGCCAGTTTGGGCTAGTGGAGTCACCAGGTTAAGGATTTTAATCTTTCTAGACCATTAATCACCTTAAAGGAATAGAATGAATGTTGTTTCCCCAGGAAAAATTAATGAAATTCGAATCCCCGACAACGATGCCAAATTGATGTTGTATCCTTGAGATGATAAAGGTCAGCTATCATGCCATAGCATCTAAGATAATTGTTTTGGGGGTTTTGTTTTAATTTGGAGGACCAATGAATGAAACAGATGTAAAATTGTAATGCCTAACCTTTTGAATAATATTAATACAAAAGCAGAGGTTTGCTATAAAATTTCACACAGTGAAATAGCTTGTATGGTGGTGAGCAGAAACAAAGCATAATATGATTATCACAATTTTCAATTTGAAAATTAAATAATCATAAGTATGAAAACCTCTTACCTATGTTCAAAAGGTTTAAGAGAATATTCTTAAGCTTAAAAAATATGTTTATGATTTATTGATTCAGAGGGAATTAATTAAACAGACAGTCCATTAATTCATTCTCTTTATAGATTATCACTTCAGAGGCTTATAGGAATAAATTGAAACACAATTATTCCTACCTGTTTATCTCTATAATACATACGAATATGAAGAAAAACATAATGAGTAATACTGAAAAAACTTACAGGAAACACAAATTGTGTAAAATAGAATTCAGAATCCTTTGCTTTGTATTAAGGTTCCAGAAAATTCAAGTACATCAAATGTTTAGAAATGCTTCATCAAGGGTGCAACCCTTTAATAAATCATGAAGAGAGTTATTTAGACAATAGTAGAACTAAGAAATTATCCTAAACTATTTTTACAAAAATAGATAATTTTAAAATCAAAATAAAGACTGCTAGTTGATCTCGCACTATTTTGATGCTATACTGTTGGTGACTATTACTAAGAAAAACTGAAAATTGTTGAAGTTAGCTAATTGTTCCTCCAAAATCTGAATGATGTTCGAGTTTCACGCTGGATGTCATATTTACTTATGACCTTTCATCTGATACACTTTATCTGCCTCCTCTGTTTAGTCTTTTACCATGAATGCTCTATTTTAACAATTAATATGAATTCTTCCACCTTATTGCTTTGTTATCTTTTCACTTTTACCTTTTACAATAAGACATAAGTAACAAGCAGTAAAATATGTAGAGAGTTGCTAGTATGAATCTTTCACTGTTTGCTAGTGAAAATGATTTCGTATCTGTTTTATCATCTACTACCTCTATGTAAATGATTTCTTCTGGTGTACTGATGTATGGAATATTCTGTTGAGGAAAACCATTCGAATATATTTCCTAAGAATATGGAACAAACATGTTTTTAACTATTACAAAAACTATTTGTCCAGTTCCTATATGATCACCTACAAAAATAAACTAATAGTTAATGAAAACACAGGTTTGGAGGAAGGAGATAAATGGCTTTATTTGAACTGAGAGGTCTGTGTATGGAGTCCTGGCAGTGTTTGGAATGTAATCGGTGGTTGAATTGAGTTGTAGATGTTCAGGGTGGTGCATGAAGGGTTAGGCAAGTTTCACTATGTAAATGGGCAAAAAGAGTGAAAATGAGGGTCTTCAGCATTTTAACGAGTAAAGTTTAAAATTTGGCATGGAATTTGATAAGTGAATAGTGGATGGTTTAGGCCTACACGGGGAGGTGGTTTTGGTGGCCATCGCACCACTTTTGAGTGAAGGGCGGTATTTTTTGGAGAGCATGTGAGTTAAAGTAAAGCTGCCATGCAACCACAAGGGGCCCGAGAAAAACCACAAATCTCGCGTGCTCTCGGGCCGGTAAAGGTCGGAGATCGGGAGTGTGTGATATGTTTGTGGCTCGTTAGATCTAGGGGTGAAAAATCGAACGTCTAACATGTGGTGTAGCTGCATGGAGGGAAATCGGGTGGAGATTAGCGGGGCCTAGGGGTTTAATTACAAAGAATTGTAATTATTTAATGAATAAGATGGGGTTAAAGATATAACGAGCGGGTTTTAATACATTGGGATTGGGGTGAAAAAGTAGTTGGGTTTGTTAACCACACCAAGGGTGGTGGGTTAAAAGGTTTTATATAGGAGAAAATGTGAATATAGCGGAGTTAATTAAAATAAAGTGGGGGGAGACAAAACTTAGGATAAAGGGGTTTTATGGGTTAAAAAGGTTTTGTTGGGAAAAACATAAATGATGGATTTTAATTAAATAAAGCGAAGGGGGTAATAAAAGTTAGGATAAGGGGTATTTATGGCTTTTTAGGGAAATTAAAAGGGGATAGTGAGTTTTCAAAGGGAAAGGGTATTTTCTTATGAAATGATGGGATAATGAGGAAATTAGTAAGTATATAGTGGGGGATGAAATGAAATGAGGGGAAGTTAACCAAATCAACTTGTGAACATCTTTTTACTTTCATAATTGCTCTTGCACACTGAAACATTGGATTAAGCATGATAAATGTGCTTATGCTTCAATCAAATTTGTACTTATGCAACCTTTCTTCTACCTACCCTTTACTTATCCTAACATTTTTCTTCACTTAATTGGGTGCATTTAGGCTAGCAGGACCTTTTCTTTTCTTTTTATTCTGAAAATCAAACTATCTAATTCTAACCTTATAACATCCAACTGCTCAGATTAAATTGATGAACTCTTTATTATTCTCTACCTAACTACTGATTTGCCACGATTAAACAGTTTGGCTAGATCTTTATTCTCTAACTATAAACATGAAATTCAAAGCATGAAATAGTCAAGGTTAAACTATTTGACTATCATGGGTTGTGGCATTTATGAAAAGTTGCACACAACCATTATTTTCATAATAAAGTAAAAAGTAATGGCACTTGGACTTGCACACTTTCATGATATGTTTTTTTTTTTTTTTGCTTTTCCCTCTAACCTAACATTTTATTTTTGCCAGCATTGTTTAGGGCATCTTTTCTAACATTTTCTTTGATATGGACATATTTATCAAAATATTTCCTAACATTTTTATTCAGTATTCTTTTTTCCGTATCCTAGCTTAACATTTTTTCGAAAAATATTTTCATTTTCTGGACTAATTTATTTTAACTTATAAAAACCAAAAAATGCTATAAGATTTGGAAGACTCTGCAAGAGTGGGTGCCTCAACCTCCTACTCCTCTACATGTGGCTACTCCACATCATACTGATGTTCCTCCTTAGGATCTAAGAGATCCTCAACCTCATGCAGTTGTAGCTCCCTCTCAAGGGAACTTCGCATGGTCTTATCTTCATCAAATTTTACATCCCTTTGAACCATTGCCATCCTGTTGATCGGAAGGTACACCTAGTAGTTCTGAGGTATATCAGTGTACCCCAAAAATATCCCAAACTCTGTTGTTGGTTCAAGCTTCTTCCGTGCATATTTGATTACATGGGAATAGACTAATGAATGCAAAATCTTGAAGTGTCTCACATCTCGGTTCTTCCCTAAAAAATCCTCTTCCGGTATACTCATCCCAAGAATTCGATGAGGGCTTTTGTTCTACAAATAAATAGTTGTGTTGCATGCCTCGACCCACAAGTGTAGTGGTAGGGCATGATCATGGAACATCTCTCGTTCTTCTCCCACAATACTCCTGGTCTTCCTATTAGCCACCCCATTATGTTTTGGGTTATGAGGTGCTATCAACTCTCGTCGAATATCTTCTGCTGCACAGACTTTTTTGAACTCATTCGACACATACTCTACACCGTTATCACTCCTAAGATATTTAACCTTCTTGCCAATATCTTTCTCGAGAAATGCTTTAAATTCACACAATTTTGCAAAATTATGATCTTTCTTCTGCATGGAGAAGATCCAACACTTACGAGAAAAAGCATCAACAAATATAACATAATACCTCTATTGGGCCGCCAAATTAGCATACATTTTCACTCCATTTTCACCTTTATCCTCATTTTGTCACTTCATTTCATCACATTATCATTACATAACCCTATATTTCCATTACCATATGGGTTTATATTTTCATTTTCCAAAGTTATTAATTTCAAGTATTTAAAGTAAATTTATGATTAAAAGTTAGAAAAATAACATGTATTTGCTTATACCTAAAGGTGGAATGAGTTTGGTGACATGTGTAGGTCATTTGGAAGGTTCCAAGATACTCTTATGTGGCCCCCAAGACTCAAGTTCGAATTCTCTTGAAGATTTGAAGGAGATTTGGGATAGGGGTCAAGCATATCTCATGGAGAAAAATCATGGATAAAGGAATATGTGTCTCATATTGGTTGTAACCATATGAGGGATTAGTGGATCCCAATTAATGAGTTATTTGCTTAAATTTTTGGATAAATAGGAGAAACTCCTCCATTCCAAAAGGAGGACTCTTGGAGCATGTATCCAACTTATGATGGAATAGAATAAAGCTTCATTTTACATAAATTTCCATTCTATAGTTTTAGATATAAATTGTCTTAATGTAGTATATGAATTTATGGAATAGTTTGTCACTTTGTTCTTCAGAGAATTGAGCTCACTCTAAAAGGATCAAAGAAACATTTTATTTCATAATAGATCTTAAATTTCATTTAATTGCCTAGATGTTTGAGGATTTGTTTGTGATTGATGAATGGGTTTTAAATTAAAATCTTATCAGCATATGAGGGAACAACCAAGGGTCTAAGTTAGGCTCTCCCTCTATTTGATTTGCATGATAATTGAAATTCATTATTTTGCATTTAAGTTTCAAGTTATTTAATTTCTTATACTTATGAATGAATCTTAGTTTAGTTTGGATCAATATACGAGGGGACAATCAAGGACTAAGTTAGTCTCTCTCTCTATTTGAATCTGAACAACAATTAAAATTCATTCTCTTGTCTTTATTTCAAGTTTCTAGTTTTAGATAATCAATGATTTCTTTTCAATCTATAATACTGTAGGGAAGGACAACCAGGACCTCCTCAATTAGGAGCCTCTTCCCTTGCATATTATATTTAATCAGAAATCATTTAGTTAAACAGAGTTAGTTGCCTACTCCTGCATATATTTTGCTGGCATCATCACAAGCTTACGAGTATCCCTGGTTGATAATTTAATGAAAGCAATTTAAGCAATTAAATTGCCCAACATTTTGGCGTCGTTGTCGGGGATGGTGCTAAGGGATTAGGCATTAGGAATTTAATTTAGTACTAGTATTTTTCTTTGGAAAAACCAACTCATGTTGAAAAGATAATTTGGTGACAACAAGATCTTAGTAGCATGGGGAGGTTTACACAGGTGTTTATTTTGAAAGTTTAGACAATTCATTATTAGATGCATATTTAAAATTCATGTTAAAAATCATTTAGATGCATAAATTTCAATCAATCTTTGTACTGCAAAAACTTTTGTACTAACCCATTTCTGGACAAAAGATCTAGAATGATGTTCAAGCATTTGGAAGAGAACCAAGAGAATGAAGACTATATTGAAGATTGGTTTCAAATGGTGACTAGGGGACAACATTCTTCCATTCTTCAACAAATCCTAGCATTTAATCCAAATGTGCAATTGAACTCTCATATCCTTGTAAAAATTCATGTATATTTTTCATATTCGGATATGAGCATACTAGATATTTTGATCCGTAAATGGCTTCATTGGAAATACTTCTACACTTAAAAACAAAAAAACAATTCTCGTTCTCAAAATAGAATAAGATAGAATAGGAAAATAGAACCAAGCTTGGAGAGTTTTTCTAAAGTTTTTTTTTCAAATTTGATTTCATTTTCTTGGAAATTTTGGTGGTGCAGTAAGAGCCACCTCATTCACTAACCTTTGGCAGGAAGATCTACAATCAAAATGATATTTGTGAAGAAGGAAAACAAGTGGAGTTTAGATCTACTTTAAAATATGTAAAATTTTCTTAATTTAATTAAAAAAAAACAAAAAAAACAAAAAAAACCCTAAACTAATTCCTTTTCTCAAAACTTGTAAACTTAAGTTCTTTATCAATTCACTGCATAAAAAGGACAGTCATATAAAATGTAAGGTTGAGAGTTAAAAAAAAAAAAGGGGACACATGGAGCTCGGCCCGACAACATATAACCAAAAGCAGTGCCAATAAAACAAAATTGTTGCAAAGTTGATATTTGGCCACTTAAGCTCATGCAACTTCTAATTTGGGTTCCATCCATTGCTGAGCTTCAACATTTAAATCTGCAAATAAAAATCAATTTTTTGTCTCACTTTTAGAGAAAATGGATTGGTATGATGGAAATGGTTATGCAATTATGTTAGTGTTAATCGGTGCAAATGGAAATCGAAAAAATAAAGGAAGAAATTAAGCTCTAAATTGATCATTTCGGTGGCAAATAGGAAGGAACCCTTGTGGCTTAATAATTAGAAAATCAGTCTAATGAGCTTAAAAAAATTCGAATTTCAACATGCTTAGACAATGGCAGAGTATAGACAATGCATGCAAGGCAGTCTCTTGTTGAAAGACGATGCTGCAGAAATTGATTGCTGGCCCCTGGTGATGCTCAACGAGATTGCAGAGTCAGGGCGATGAAGAGGCAAAGATAATTTTATATACCTGAACATTTGCCATAATGCACGTAAGAATTTAAAAAACGTCATTTTTATAAAATGATTTTTGGGACTAAATAAAAACGAATCTTAGAAAAATAAAACATGGGTTTTTATCAAAAATGGGTGAATTATGTTTAGTGTGAGAGATTTCATCAAAATTCCCAACCAATTGAGATATTTTTGAGATTTTCTCGAGATTTATTTGCCAAATTTCGTGGAAAAAATGGATTTTCAATTAAATGTTTATAAAACAGTTGTGGCCATGCTAATTTTAACAAAGGAGGTGAGACCATGTTGTTTAAGCTGTTGATTTTATTTATTTGGTAATCGAAGATCGATAAATCCAGTGGAAATTTCCAATAATCTAAATCTCGTAATAAATAAATCATGGTCATATTGCATGCGTTGATGGAGGAGAATGTTCATCGGATCATAACTCATTTTATTAAATTGGCGCTGTCTAAACACAGGAACTCAAAGATATCTCAAAGATATTACAAAATCACTTCTAGATAAGGAAATCTCGCAAATTCCTCATGTGTAGTTAAGGTCCCGTGGTTGTGATTTTCAATTTTGATTTTGGAAACATAATTCTTCTTATTTTTTACACAGTGAGCAGTGCATGGTGAGTTCAAAGTAAGTGTTAAGGTTGTGAATGCATGAGCGTTGGAGCTAAAACTGAGTGGAAAAATCGTAATTGCCAAGATCTGTTATTTCATCCTTGGTGTGCTCTCAATCAGTGGCTCAAGGAAAACGTTGCATTAGTTTTGGAGGCCAATGGCATAAATCATGGCCTTGATGGTTCTTAAAGAAATATCAGCCTTGTCTGGTAAAATTCAGTTAAGTTTAAAAAAAAAACGGCTGTCCGCATAGATAATGACTCTCAGGTTTATTCTTACTTCAGTTTTTGGAATTGTGTTTAGATTTTTTTTTATTTACTCGTGCTTCCTTGCTAAGTATTGGCCTTTCAAAGATCAACATTTCATCTTTCCTATCCACAAAGAAATGCAGAGTTATCAGTTCCATACGATAGAAAGAAAATCCACCCAGCATCTCTCACAATAAAGGAATATGGTTTGAAAAAAAAAAGGAACTTTTCAGACCATGTTTTGATAGAGAAATTTTGTTTATGAAGAAAAGTTCGTTCGTCTATAGCTTCAAAACAGTTCAAATATTTATCATTGCTGGCATTTTCGTGATCGTTTTCTTCCTTACCAATATGCACCACAGAATTTTATCTAATGGAAGCAACCCTCAGAATTACAAGAGCAAGGGTGTGCATAGGGTTAATTTTGAACAGAATGTAGACTTTCAACTTACAGAATGGGGTGAGCTGAAAAGTAGAAAAATGGAAGCAAAAGAATCTGCAATATTCATTTCCAGAAATCAAATTCGATTTTTGAGGGAAAAAGAGGAGTGTTTCATTCAAACTCAAATTCGAAATTGTTAAAAAACACTATTTTTCATTGCTTTTTCTGAGCAAAAGAAAATGAAATTTGGAAAACGAAAACATGGGTTTTCTTCGGAACGAGACTAATTAGGCTCCACGCTGGTAGTTTTATCCAATTCATTTCTATATGGGATATTTTTATGGTTCTTTCAACCCCTATTTTGCAGATTGCGTGATGGATTTTCTATTGGTCACTCTGGCATTGGCATTCGCACTAGACGAGAATGGGGACTACATGCTGAAAGGTTTGCTATGAAGAAAGTAGGGATGTTGCGAGGGAGAAGATGCAAGAAGAGCCTTTGGAAAAATATTCCTACTTTGAGCATGCATGGATAGAAGCCACTTCATCACAATCATGTTTTTTTAAGTCGATTGCAATTGTCTAGATAAATTGATTGTTTTCATTTCATTTCTACTAACATGTTTTTATACAAAATGATCATGTTTCTTTTAGTCTTGCAGGTATAAAATCCGAAGGCATCAAAAACTAGAAAAATCTTATGCCATGGCTGAGCCAAAGAAGATTGAAAAGATTTTTTTAGATGCAAGAATGGCACAATCCTACAGCCTAGAAACCTCTTGACAATTTTCACTCTTTCACCCAAATTTCAAATAAGCACAACTTTATCATACGACATCGGATTTCAATGATTCAAGCATAGTTGGAAAGATCTAGGAAAGATCTACACAATGAAAAATCTTTCAAAACAGTTTGAAATAGTTCAAGAATGAAGAAATTTCTGACAAGACATAACAGGTAAAATGAGGCACTAGTTTTGAGACAAGTAAAAATTCTTTTGTTTTTTCTTTCAAGAATTTGTTTCATTAGTACCAATTCTCAGTTTCTTTTAGTAAATGCCATAAATAGAGAGATTGATCACCTCTCTATTATGATAAACTTACATTTCATTGTCGAAAAAGTACTAAGTATTTGCAGGTTCGAGGAAGATAAGCAAATGACCACAAGCAAACAGTGTCTTTTAAAGACCCCATTTCAAGCATGAGGACATGATTTTGGGTAAGAAAAGGGGAAGAATGTCATCATATCTATCAAATCATTGAAAATCCTCTCAAAGATGACATTTCTTTCATAACAAAATGATCAAAGCAACAACAAAGATGAAACATCAATGCATGAGCACATGATGTCAAATCAGAACCATCACTTGCAAGCCTTTTAGATGCCAGTTTCTCCATTGCATCCATGCTTCTTCAATTAATAAACATTCGACTCATTTCCCTTTACATTCGCCATTATATTTATACTCCTTTTTAGTAAATAAAAACTTCATGACATTCCCACTTCTTTAGTCAATAAATTTTCCATTCCATTTTCCTTTTCATGTTTTCAAATAAAACCTTGATGCATTCTTCATTTTCCTTCACAGCCATTTTCTTGTCTCTTTCAATAACCTGTAGCCCATGAATAAAGTCATTCAGCTCCCTTATAAAGCTGGGTCACCCCATTTTCCTTTTCTTCCAAATAAAACCTGCTTCAATGCAAAGTTTCCATCTATGGTCCTTCAAAATCATTATTTCATACTCGTGTTAGATGATGGAGGATTCCTTAAGGCCTCCCTTCTAACAAGTCTTTACCCATCGACCTCAAAACCTTATCTGGAATAAAGACTAGAGTCATTATTAGTACCTTGAGGCTTGCATGCCTTAATGGCAAGTCTTCTCGCCAACGAACAATGGGAATACATTAACATCCTTTGTTTGTTAGATCTTGCAAGTGAATCAACATCATCTCATCTATTCGCATTTCGCAAGATGTGCTTAGGTACCTTGGCACTCATTGACATTAATGGTGAGTTTGCCTCACATTGGTTAACGAAATTCATCAATGGTCGGTAATCCAATGACTTCTTTCCATGTTCGACATTGACACATTTATTCACATGGAAAGAATTGTGCCACGATATGGAACGACATGAAGACTATATGATTTAGTAGCAGATTCAGCAATAATAAAGGATTCACATATACGACTTCATCCATCATGTATGCAACCAAGACATAGATCACATTATTGTATTCTCATTTCCATGATTCAGCAGAAAAAGCTACACTTTTCTACATATACACAGTTTGTCCACTCAGGTAAGTAAAGGTATGTTCTTTTCTAGCTTTTTATCATACAATTCCTTTAATACTAAAATTATAATTTTTGGAAAATGTTTCACCATGTTCATTCACATTCACATTCACCATGTTCATATTCACATTCATACTCCATTATCACCTTCCATATGTCATATATGTTCTTTCTACGCATATCATCCTAACCAACATACTTTCTCCAAACAATTATTATTACATTATGATTCAAACGTTACATGTTTTGCAAATAATGATCAAAGAATCAATGGTTGATTAAATGTTTTCAAAGTCTTTTGATGCTACATAAAAATAGTGAAAGTATTGTTACACAAGAACCAATACTAATCAAATTTTGGTTGTCACACAAGAACCAACTAAAATAATATGTTGCAATGAAATGTTTTTCAAGAAAGAAGACTTTGCAAAAAGGAACAAAGTTGTCAAAAAGAAAATCATGTGAAGTTAAAAAATCAATATCAACCAAAGTTCATGTAAAATAAAGACAATTTAAAAGATCAAATCATGATCAATGTAATAGATTGCATGAGGACATGCAATAACTTAAGTTGGGGGGTATGTTGGTCCACCAAATTAGCATACATTTTCACTCCACTTACCCCTTTATCCTCATTTTATCACTTCATTTCATCACATTATCATTACATAACCCTATATTTCCATTACCATATGGGTTTATATTTTCATTTTCCAAAGTTATTAATTTCAAGTATTTAAAGTGAATTTCTGATTAAAAGTTAGAAAAATAACATGTATTTGTAGAAATTTTGAATAATTTAACACATATTCAATAGAGATTATCCTAATCATGTACTATTGCGGAAAACATACACAATACATAAGCTCCTCTACGTTGATCATCAATATAGCAACATCAATAACAATAAAACATCAAGAGCATTCACACATTAACACAGTATGTATCCCGGGGAAAGCATCTCGCTAAAAACCCCAACTATCTGTATACTAATGATTGAGTCATGTAACATTACACAGCATAATACTTCTCACAAGTATCTCCACCTCTGTTACACACAATACAGCTCAGATCTGAATCAATCACTGGCTCAAATCTCCTTCGCTGTTTGCCTGCCTCCGCTGCTCAATACCTGCTCAAGAACTGATGATAATTCCAAGGCAACCACGTATTTACTTGGCTAAATCACGTGAGCACAAGCTACAATGTGGGCAAACTCATTGGCATACTCAATCCCCTGATTGTGCAAGATCTGATGCACAACTATAGTCACAACTGATAGCAATCTGATTCTCTAACACCTGTCCCTGCTGAACTGAACATGCACTGACATGCAACTGAGTTAACTGATGTATTCATTAGTTGTATTATGAGTTAATAACTTGTGAATTAATTAATAACTAATTCACCCAACTCATCTCTAGTCTATTTGCCCGTTAGACTAAATACAACCAGTTTAACAAAGCTAAATTGAACACAACTCCATCAACTACACCTCCAGTCCACTAAACTCAACTCACTTGA